>LOJH01058263.1:0-11434 GCA_001685095.1 Ellobius talpinus
GTGGGAGTCCCCTCTGTGTGCTGTGATTACCATTAATGAATAAAGAAACTGCCTCGGCCTGTTGATAGGGCAGAGCTTAGGAAGGCATGGAGGACAGGACTGAATGCTGGGAGGAAGAAGGCAGAGTCAGAGAGAGATGCCATGGAGCCACCAGAGTCAGACATGCTAAAACTTTGCCAGTAAGCCACTGTCATGTGGAGATATACAAATTAATCAAAATTGGTTAAATTAATATGAGAGTTAGCCAATAAGAAGCTAGAGCTAATGGGCCAAGCAGTGTTTTAATTAATACAATTTCTGTGTGATTATTTCATTTCTGGGCAGACAGGACGAACAAGTGACCTCTTCCTACAAATTGGCGCCCAACAGAATTGAAAAGAAAAAAAATCAATGCCCATTGTGTTGTTAGAGTAAAAATATATTTATTCCTTGAGAATTCCATACAATATAAAACATTTTTTATCATATCTCTTCCTTTCTCAACAACTCTATGTCCTCCTAAATCCCCAACCATGTCCCTCCTCCAATATCAGTTTGCTGGAGTTCTAATTAGGGCTGGCAGTATATGCACAGATTATCCACAGTGCCTGTGCAATCTACCAGAAACCATATCCCTTAATAAAATTAATGTACATTCCAATATCAGCCTCTAATTGTCATTAAATTCACTGCTACGGTGGAGTTTTGTCTCTCCTCCCCCAACCCATACTGGAATTTTGACTTGGTCTATCTTGAGCTAGTTCTGTGCATGCAGTCCAAGCTGCTGTGCGTTCAAGAGTCCATAGCCATGTCCCGTCTAGAGGACACACTGTAGTAGCAGTCATCGCAGTGTCTGGATCTTAAAGACTTTCTGTTACCTTCTCTACGATGATCTCTGAATCGTGTGTGTGTGTGTGTGTGTGTTGCATGTGCATGCACATGTGTGTTATAGATATCTCAACAAGGCTGAAAATTCACCAAATCACATATTCTTTGCACTTTGACCTGTTATGCGTCTCTATTTTCACTACCACCCATAGCAAAATGATTCTTTACTGATAAGAGATAAGAGATGCACTAACAATACGGGCATAATGATAAGTATCTCTAAGTCAGTTTAATACTATACTCACTTAGTAAAATAGGAGGAGCATGTTACACACCTAGGGCTTACGGACTCCCCAGTCCTGCATTCTCGTTCCCAGTCAGAGCACCAGACCTGAGATCTGGGTAGAGTCAGTCTTAAAGCCAATAAGAAAACATGTGGTTATCCTTTCAACCTTTGCGTCATCATTGTTCTGGGGAGGGTATCTTGCCAGACTGATCACTATTGCAGCCTGAAGGATTCACAGCTGCTCATGACTTTTCTCCTCCAGCAGTGTGTCTGGCACATCCTTTCCTTTTTAACCCTGACAGTTCAGTTTATCATCAGATTTCTCTAATTTTCCTTTATATTTGTTAGGATAACATCTACCTTTGATGTCTTAAGAACTTTGAGGCCCATTTAAAGTAACTTGAACTTCCAGAAGCCCTTCTATATTTAAGATATAATTCATTTTGATCCATGATCAAATGCAAAATAGATGCCCTTTGCAAGTTTGAATATTCATAAATTTACATGGGCATGAACGTATACATGACATGAATCAAATGAAAACTAAGTGACATTCTTGGAGTTAACTTGCCAATTTCTCCAATCTCAGCTGCTTCTTTCGTATGAACTTCTTTGTCTTAAATATTTTTTTCATATAGAACATCACTGAAAAAAATGTATCACATTGAATAGATGATAGCCAGAATTTCTTCATTCTATTGAAAAATTAATGCTTCAATGTGTTTAAATATTTTCTCTAAGAATATTAAGTCATGAAACTTTGATATTTACTAAAGTTTTCATGTTTAAACTTTAGGAAACAGACTTCAATTATTACAAGGACATGGGGGTCACAGTCTTTATCATTCAGCAAAATCAAAGGATGGAGAGAAGAATAACAGTGATGTTTAAGAATTTAAGCTCTGAATAGCTATTAGGAATACATTTTAATTATGAAGAGAAGTGTGAAAACTCTAATTTTCTCAGTAATAAAACAAATACATCCATAAAAAATAATAGCTGCCCCCATTTAGAATAATTGTATTTACAATGTGTAAATTGATCTTAACTGGGAAACTGAGTGATTTTACTTATGTATTATAAACTTCTGCCTTTGTATATGATAGTCTTTTAAAATAAAATAATGGTTTAAATTAGTATTGTATCTAAGGCTATTTATAAGTATCTTTAAAATATTTTCTATAAAATTTTAATTAGTTTACTAGCTCTCCAGCTTAAGATAAGAAAATTCTTTTGGGTATATTTTTGAGCATTTAATATTTTTATATAAAATTATGATTAAAAAGTTAGTTTAAAATGTTAATCTGGAAGTAAAGGTGGGAGGCCCATCATTCTTTCCCTTGACTGAGTTAGGTCTTTACCAAGCCCAGGCATGTAAGGCATCTCTTTCTGACAACAACAAGTATTAACAAAGCCATGGAGTGTGTGCAAATGAAAATGAATCAGCTTTGGCTAGCAAGGGGAGGAAGTCTACAGCAAGGTGCTGACTGCTCAGAAACTGCCTTAGGGGAAAAAACAAAGTAGGAAGAGAGGGCTGCATGGAATGGAAGAAGGGAAAACAGGAAGAAAAGGGAAGATACAAGTGAGGAAGAAATAATACAGAGACAGATGAGTGTGCTGAAGAGGAGAGCAGACAGAGGAGGGAAGGGAGAGGAAGGGAAGTAGGGGCAGGTGAGGAAAAGAGGGAGAGGAGAGAAGAAGAGTGGAGGGGAGAAAAGGGGAGGGGAGGGGAGGAGAGAGAAAGAGAGAAGAGAGGAGATGAAAGGAATGGAGGAAGGGAATGAGAGGAAGGGAAGGGAGTAAAAGGGAGAAGAGGAGAGGGGAGGAAGGAGAGGAGACAGGGGAAGGAGAGGAGAGGAGGAGAGAGGACGGGAAGTAGGGGAGAGGTAAGAGAAGAAAAGGAGATGGGAGGTGAGGGAGGAAAGGAAAAGAGAGGAGAGCAGAGGAGATGAATGGAATGGATGGAATAAGGGATTGAGAGAAAGGGAAGGGAGGAGAGGGGAGGAAGGAGAGGAGAGGAGGGAAGGAGAGGAGGGGGGTAGGAATGGAGAGGAGACAGGGGAAGGAGAGGAGGGGGAGCAATGGAGAGGAAAAGAGAGGAGAGCAGAGGAGATGAATGGAATGGATGGAAGAAGGGATTGAGAGAAAGGGAAGGGAGTAGAAGGGAGGAGAGGGGAGGAAGGAGAGGAGAGGAGGGGAAGGAGAGGAGGGGGGTAGGAATGGAGAGAAGAGGAGAACAGATGAGAGGAAAGAAAGGGGGAGGGAGGGAGGGAAGAGGAGTAGAAGGGAGAGGAGAGTGGAGGAGAGGAGAAGAGAGGGGAACAAGAAAATGACTTTTTAAGAAACCTCCCTCAAACTCTACTCTTCAACAGTGATCAAATACAAAGGATTCATAAGTTTCTTATCCGAGTTACTCAAAGCATGGTACTAGTGAGGAAATATTTTCTGGTTAATTTATGAGTTTCCCAATTACAAATGTCATGAGCCTGTGTTGCACAATATCCACATATTCATATCAAAACTACCAGCTCTGGGCTTTAGTGCACATCTGGTGAGTTAGGTGATACAAATTAATGAAAGCATACAATGGCCCTTAATGGTAATATATGTGTTATATTACTGGACATACATAATTTTAATCTCCACGATAACAGAAGGATTTAAAATATTGTTGTCAGTATATTTCATGTGTAACACATTGAAATGATGGATAATTTTAATGTTAGTGAAGCAGATTTAGTTGAATCCTTTATAGAGAATAACTACTCTCTGCAGCAAACCAGATTATTTTGATTCCTGTCTGAGCAATATATATATATATGGCATTTTATATAGAATACTGCACACATAAATATCAATCAATTCATTCACATAAATAGTAATATTTTAAGCCATAAAGTTATTGCTAAACCAAAAATTCTTAGGCAGCCCTTTTAAGACCAATGGTTTATTATGTCTCAACTGGGTATCTTACAGCTTTGAGTCCAAAAATATTTAGCATAAGCCATGTAGATTGGTTTTATTATCCTTTATTTAAAAGAATAATTTACCTTCTTTATAGGGGTATGATAGGAGTCTGTTTATAACATATTTTTCAATTAATTTAAGTCGGTCATGTTCAAAAACTTGTGTAGTGTGGTACATGTGTGGAGATCCAGAAATTTGGTAGTTTGAGCAAGAAAATCATGTAAGGGTTTTTGTTTTTTATTCTATAGTTATTAATATCTTCACAGTTGTATGTAAATGTATCTCATTTGTGCAGGGTCCATGGAGGCAATAAGTGGATATCATATTTCCTGGAACAAGTTTTGTAGGTAGTTGTGAGCCACCATTAGGGTGCTGAGAATCTAACCCAGGTGAGCAATTGCTCTGACACACTGAGCCATCTTTCTGCCTCAGAATGATCACTTAAGGTGCTAGTTTCCAGCCCAGCCTGGGAAACAAAGTAAGGTCCCTTAACAAAAACAAAATAATCTCATCCAAACCATACAGACAAACAAACTAAAAAAAAACAGCAAAAACCACCTATCTGTATATATATGGTTGATATTTAATTCATAGTAAAAGTTATTTTTTCTTTTTAAGTAGTAAGTTTGTCCTTTCATGATCCATATATGTGCACTGTGGATGCTGACATTTAAAAAGTTACCTTCTGTTAAGTGTGAATGTGCATAGATGAGTGAACGTGTTTGGAGAGAGATAGAAAGAGAAGATGGGAGATCTGTATATGTGAGTAAAATGTTCTATATAGAAGAAAAGATGCTAAAAATCAAATACAATTATTTCATGTTCCAGAATCAAACATGGTGATGAGGACAACTCTAAGCTTTAGGTAACTCCAGAAAATTTTAGTCAAATGACTAAATATTATTTTTAATGAAGTCAAGTTTTCCGTTGTACTTACATTTTTTTCCAGTGGCCTACAGATATATGACATGATTACTCCAGGAGAATCCAGTCTTATAACTTGCCCTTGCCTTTGCCCTTAGGGGATGTTTACAACATGTTTAATGACCAATATACACATCTCTGTAGTGTACCAGGACAACACTGTCTGTGCCAGTTTTTGTTCAAATGTTACATGGCCTGATAACATAGAGGCACAGTTTCACGAGGCTTAGAAATCCAGACAGAATGGGTTTCATGAGAACCAACGGGATCCTCCACCAGGGAACCCTCTTCTCTGTCTTTATAAGAGTAACATGGGCTCACAGTTGTAAGTAGGAATGAAGATTACTACACTAATGCTAATTAAAGCCTTTCTTTAGGAGAGTGCCTGAAAACAGATTCCCCACTGTCTGGTGGAGAATTTAGTTTGGAGAGAGCACTGAGTCTGTTGAAAAAGCAGGCCCATGACTGTATCTGAGTTACAGTGTAGAGATAAATTCCAAGGCTATGAACACGAACAGTAGCAAGCCCATGACTGTATCTGAGTTACAGTCCAGAGATAAATTCCAAGGCTATGAACACGAACACTGACTTTCTTCTATATCATATATTATGATGGAGAGTTTTAAAGTATGTGATAAAAATGTACACATCACACCACCACCCAAACTGCCTGCCAATTTACTCATGAAAAATTTCCACCAGTGTTCCTATCACCACAATGAATGGCCTCATTCCCTCTACTGGTCAGTTTATTTACTGCTTTATATCTTTAGCCATTTAATCCTCTCCAATGGATCCCATTCCATATTTATAAATTCTGACGGTGTTTTCTTTTGTAATTGTCCAATTTCTCTTTGGCATACCAATTTTCTCCCTGTCTATCAGAATGTCCATGTCAGGGCAAACAAATGATCCAATACTCTATTTAATTATGGAATATCCCTCATTATCCATCAAATTCTTATGACTTACTACTATGCCACAGCACCAGGAAGCTGCCGTCCATAACCCTTGTCAGCGGCTTGGCCAATATCACTTCTATAAAATGCTTCTATCAGTCTTCCTAGAGGGGACAACATTGATCAGCTTATCAGCTGTTTTTCAAAGATATTTTAGCAGCAGATATCCTACGTCCAAGATCGATTACGTGTGCCATTTCCAGTGTTGTCAGCAGAAGCAGCAATCACAGAACACTCACTCTTCGTTTTTGTTCTCCCACTTGCTCCCTAACCTTACCATCTCCAGGTTGGAAGTACTCAGATGAAAGGAAACAGAATTATTGGCTGTCTTTTGAAAACATTCCCCACTGATATCACTTTAATTTCTTAAATTGCTACCTCATCTGAGGCTTTTCTGTAACTTGCTTGGCTGTTTTGTTGTGTCCCTTTGATTGTTCTAGTTGCTTTGTTGTTATAAGGCAGAATTTTATTAAATTATCCTGATTTACTGGAACTCCTTTCAAGCCTAGGCTGACCAAGGGCTGCCAGTCTTTCATGCTGAGTTGGAAATATGGGTGTTCAAGACCAGATTTATATTTGCCTGGCTTATTAAATGGCTCTCATATCAAAATTTTAACTATAGTTCTGACCACTTTTGTGTTTTCCTTTTCACTGGTAGTTGAACTATGGGAATTGCATATAATACATATTGACACTCTACAAACCTTTTGGTGTCTAATAAAGGCTCATATAACCACTTCCAGTGTGGAACATTTTATTCCAGACAGCCTAAATCTGTGATTCTTTGCTGGTCATTTATAATTGGTTCAGAATAAATTATTACATCACATAAATAAATCAATGAATTTAATGAAAAATTAAAGGAGAAAGGAGCAGTAAAAACGACTCAGCAGGTAAAAATGTTTGCCAGCAAGCCTGAGGACCATCCTGAGATTCATCCCCAGAATCTCCATGTGGACAGAGAGGCAACCTATTCCTTCAGGGCATCTTCTGACTTCTACATGTGTGCTGTGGCCAGGAAACAAACACTGATTCTCTCTTTCCTTCTTTCTCTGCCTCCCCACCCACCTCAGAGACACAGAGAAAGCAATAAAATTTAAAATGAAGTGACAAGAATATGAAATAAAGTAATAAAATTTTAAGAAAATAACACAGCACCTGTTTTATTAAGGTAAGAGCTATATTTTTTTATTTACATATACCAGATATCATTCTAAATCCTTTACATATAATCTTCAGGATGCTTATGAAATCAACAGATTCCCTGAATCACAATAACCTATCAACATTCACTATGAACATGAAACATAATTTTCAATTAGATTGTTAAGTCAGTGCTCTATATTTTTCAGAAGGGAAATGGGCCCTAAATGGTAAAATCATTTATTTTTTGTTCATGAGTTTTACGACTGTGATCATTAACAATGAAGGTGCTGACTCCTAGAACTGGCTGCGGCTGAGTTGAGGGGACATAATTCCTAGCTTCCTGCTTCCTCTCTTTGTCCAAGTAGCTTCTTGTCTGTGTTCACCAGCTTTAATTGTCTTGTGTGAGCCTCTGAGGCATGAGCTCTGCAATCATAATCCTTACTTGTTCAACTTTACATCATCACTTTACCCTGGGCTCAGTTGGTCGTGTGCTCAGGAAGTACTGGATGAAGGACCAAACTAAATGAAGTGGTATGACATATGCTCCACTAAAGACCAAAAACAAATGAGCTGTGCTCACTATGTATAGTGACTTTCCTCTGAACACAAGAAACTATATGTTTTGATTTTTAAATAGCTTAAACACATTTAAACAAACTAAATAAAAACTCACTTCTTAAGAGTCAAACATTGCTATGTAACATAATATATTAACGGACCCATTTTTTTGCTGTGTAACTCTCTAAGATACGAAGTGATAGAACATCAGTTGTATATTTGCATAATCAGAGGCATAACTTTACACACTTTCCCAGTAACATAGCTGCCAAGTAGGAGAAATAAGAGACAAAGCCGGGAAGCTCAGCTCCATGCCGATCTCTTACCCAGAATGGGTCAGGGGAGTCTGAGCCACTTCTTTAGACAATGAGGTCCTACAGACACAGAAGAAATAGAGCTTCAGAAATTAGATGAGCAGAGAACTAACCACAATATGATATGCGCTATCATCGAAAATGTTTGGCTATGTACAAGCCCACTATTGAAACAGTGTGGGCTTTTATTTTTCTAGCATTATATACAGAAAAAGAATGCCCTGCCAGCAAGAAAAAAAGTCTTCAAAGCTATAAGAGGTCATAGTCATACATTCTTTTTTAGCGATTTTCAAGGAAATACATGAGGTAGATCATAAAATACAAAGCATACAATCACATAGTACATGTTAATTTTATACAGACTCCAAGATAGAGCTATTTAAAACACGTCAAAGGGAAACTCCTTTCAAGGAATAAATTTTGCATGATACCCCCTGGAAAAGATTGTACAGTGCATGTATCTCACTTCCTCAGTGCTAATCCTATTGGACTTGAGTTCTGATCTCAGCCTGTGCTGTTCTAAGTTCGTTCTTAAGCTTATAATACTTTCTTAGATCAAATCACATTCAACCTGTTTTTCTATGCACAACAAAATATGTATGCATTTCACAAGTATTTCAAGATATCTGTTTGTTGTTCAAAACTAAACAGAAAGAAATTAGTTTATAAAATATCTTTACAGGAATTTAACATGTTCTTATTTGTGCCAGTTAGTGGTAGAACCTGTAGAATGCTCCCATACAACAGAGCTTACTTAATCCTTTGTTTGTTGAGATCATTCTTAAGTGTATTATATAAGTACATCATTAAAATTATATTGAAATTATGAAAATATATTTCTGCACTGAAGTAAATAATAGAATATTCAGTCAGGGTAGATAAATGAGGATAAAACATATTTAATTCTATATTAACAAAGATATGGCAGCTTTCCATTTCATGCAGTACTCATTATACAATGCATACAATCATTGTTAATTATATATAAGCTATATATGTTTATAATTTACATGATACTATAAATACTATGTGTGTATAAATTATAAAGCGTAACCTATACTTATGTAATAGATAATGTATCAGTTATCATGTATTTGTCCAAAGTCAAATTTTACCTCAACATAAAAACCAGAATTCAGAGCTAGGGTGTTGTAATGGCACAAGATGAAATGTGAAAATTAAATTTCCATACTGCAGTGGACTCCGGAAATCAGCCAGTCTGCACACTCAGTGCGATTTTATTATCCAAGTCTTCCACAGTGCAGAAATTCCATCCAGTTTATGTGGAATGCCATGCATGTGGCAGTCTCTAGTTGAAACTATTACTAGAAATTCAGCCTTTGTCCACAAATTAAGAAGGTAATTATCATCTTCCTTTGTCCTGTGAATGTATATCCACTTATCCATACTACAGGTAAAATACTTACCATTGTATTGACATTAGAATAGTATTTATTTTTTCTGGCACATAATACTGGCAGCTGTGAGGTCATTTCCATGTGATGGTACGGTAGGATCATGGTCCTATGGCTTGTAGGATAATACTCTTGGACACAGTAAAGATTTGTCACTCATATTACTTTAATAAAATGCTGATTGGCCAGTAGCCAGGCAATTGAATCAACTAGAGTGGAGAATTCTGGGAAGAGGAAAGGCAGAGACACAGTCACCAACCAGACTCAGAGGAAGCAAGATGAGAAGGCCTCACTGAGAAAGGTACCAAGCCACGTGGTTAAACATAGACAAGAATTATGGGATAATCTAAGTTGTAAGAGCTAGTTAATAATAAGCCTGGATTAATAGGCCAAACAGTTTATAATTAATATAAGCCTCTGTGTATTTCTTTGAGATTGACTTACTATGGGACAAGGTGGGATAGAAACTTCCGTCTACAGTCTTATAATCAAGTTCTTTATTTCTCTACCAATGGCTTGGGTTGAGATGAGATGACTCTTATATTTTTCTGAGCTTGAATTGATTGGGGTTGGTCCAGGCCACACATCTTCTCCAACAGCACTTAATGGTTCAAAGTAAAACCATAAAAATGCCCTAAAATAGGAAGTACTTTGGGAGATATTAAACACAAGGTGACTTTCATCCCAAGATGTAATTAGGAGAAAATACTACTCTATATTTAGCAACGTAGATAAACAAAACAAAGATCTTCAGTGGATACCTGGAAAAGCAACTGTTCCTGCTGTGATGATTTTTTTGCTTGTTTGTTTATTTGTTTGTTTTTGCCAGTGTGCCTTTCAGTCCTCTATACAGGGCGCGCACTGCCCCTGTCTCATCTCCATTGCAAAGTGAAGCCAGGGAGTTAGAGGGGGGACACAGTGCACACTGACCTAAGGTGTCACTTACCCTTAAGAGCCTGTAGCCCAGCTTAGAGCGTTACCTCACAGTACACAGTCACTTGACTGTTTGAGTCAGTGCACATTTGCAGAAAACTGCAGCAAAAATTAACAGTGTTCTGTTGTACTTTTTTTTTTCGGAGTGTTCTAACTGAGGTCTTAGGGTCAGGACAGTGGACTGGGCTCATGACTCACGGCTAATGAGGCTGCTGTATGCTGGATCTCTTGTTACACAAGAGATGATGAATATGTTACATAACAATCCCCATTCCTAGGACTCTCTACCTTACAAACAACAACTGTAGAAATGATGAGTATCTGTATGGGAGATGACTATGTAAGCACATATCGTTTACATAATAAAATACATTTAAATGCACCTTGTGAAAATCAAAAACATGAATCTGATTGTTTCATGGTTCACAGGACGGCAATATTCAAGTAGTTTGTTCTTAGTGACTTCAGTTTTAAAAGCAAAGGTTTGTCCCAATTTGAGAGCAAGTACTAAGGTGATGATTATGTAAGGTTTTACAAGTCAACGTCTGTACAGTAAAAAAACATGAGACTTATGCTCAGAATTAACTTATTAGTGCAGATAAAACTTACCAAGTTAGATCATGAACTTGAAGTTACATGGACTAAGAAACAATGTCAGATAAACAAGACCCTAGAGATAAACAAACACACAAGTAAAGAATGGTGCAATCTGGGTAATATGAAACAAGGGTTCCGGACATTGGGTACAGCTGAACCTGCTGATGTGTCTTCACACTTGCTGTGAGACAATGGTCTTTTATTCTGTCACTTGTATTATTTTAATAAAACGCTGATTGGCCAGTAGCCAGGCAGGAAGTATAAGCGGGGTAACTGGGCAGGAAGTAGAGGCAGGGTGATGAGGACAGGAAAATTCTGGGAAGAGGAAAGCTCAGTCGAGAGTTGTAACCCAGATGCAGAGAAAATAAGATGAGAATGCCTCACTGATAAAGGTACCAAGTCACATGGCTAACACAGATAAGAATAATGGGCTAATTTAAGATATAAGAATTAATTAATAAGAGGCCTGAGCTTATAGACCAACCAGTTTATAATTAATGTAGACCTCTGTGTATTTCTTTGGGACTG
>LOJH01058264.1:0-11434 GCA_001685095.1 Ellobius talpinus
AGGGAACTGGGAGGAGGTGGAAATTTTTGATAAATACTAAAATAAAAAAATAAAATCCAAAGTACTTGTGAGCTACAGTGGGGGCTGGACAGCAAACTGCAGTTTCTGTAAATGATATTTTACTTCCTACTTGATGGAATATATGGAGCTGTTATCGCAAAATTATGACTAAGACCACATGGTTTGCAAAGGCACAGAACACTGGTACCCTAGCCCTAACCCATGGTATGCTTGTTAGGGTCTCATGTAGCTCAGACTGGTCCTGAACTCTTTAGCCTGCCTCCACTAGTCAAGTGCTGAGATTACAGGAGACAGGTCTATACTTTTATAGCATTGATATTCAGTGCTTACAGTTCAAAGAATTTCCTGGTAAGGAATTTTTAGGGCAAAAAGGAGAACTTCATTTAACTGAGCTAATTATAATTCTAAATGACACATGATTACAGAGTCTATTTTTGCTTTGATAAAAACAGGCTGAACCACAGTGAGCTTGGCCCTTATATCACTCGATGCTGTGTTATTAGTCACTACTCTTCTCTCATGGGTGTCAATATCACACACTCACTTTACCAATTCTCCAGTCTTAGTGAACATTTTGTACCTCTGGGCTTGGAGCAGCCTTAGATCAGCTCTTACACCTTTTGTAAAAATCCTATCTAGAATACAGCTGAAAATGTTTTCTTTGAATCTACTTTCTTTGCTTTCTGTTTTAAGGGTTCACTACCATTTCTTATCTAATGTTTAATGAATCCCCTTTGTATGATCCACTACAAGGCATTGGTTCATTAATTAAGTCTTTCTGTCAGTTGGGAGAAACAACCCCCACATAATAATAAACAAACAAACCCCCAAACCAACAAATAACCCACACACACCCCAAAAAATTGGGAAGCAAGCACATGTGGTTAGATCTCAGTCTTGAAATAGAAGCCTGATATCTGTGGATCTCTGTATTTTTCTAATTTATCAGCTCAGCAATTAAACATAAGTCTGCATCTCTTTCTATCTATAGATATAGGTACATTCCATGCCTCACAAACTGCTCTGATTAATTCCAAAGGCATTTTTAAATGGTAGAGAGAACACAGGCTGTTGAACCTACATCTTGGGACAGATTTTGAATCCATTAAATTTTGTCAGGTCTTCAGGCAGTTAAATCTCCTTGAGATATACAGTCTCTTTATTCATAGAGAGAGAATGCTTGTGGTATTTGACTTGTGAGTAAATTATTACTTGGCACACACAGTTTTGATTCCAACAATTTTCTTTGTTTCTATGTTCTATAAGCTGTGATCATACTGAATGTTTCTAAATTGCTGCTTATTATTTTATCCTTATGCTAACAGTATAATAGTTGCATAAGAAATAACAAATGTGAATGATTCTAGAATCTATAAGGATTCTAGCTTTGGTGGAAGTCAGAATTAATATACTGACTTCATCTTTTTGTTTTTGTTTTTTGAGATAGGGTTTCTCTGTGGAACAGCCCTAGCTATCCTGGAACTAGCTTTGTAGTACAGGCTGGCCTTGAATTCACAGAGATCCACCTGCCTCTGCCTCCCAAGTGCTAGGATCAAAGGCGTGTGCCACTATTGTCTGGCTTCTGACTACATCTTTTAAAAGATACATTGGAATAGCCCTGTTTTAGCAATAAGGAATTTCTGACGGGGTACCGCTGATTTATAAACAAAACAAAAAACTGGCTAACGAAACTACAGACTCAGGAAAATATAAGTAAAATAAAAAACAAACTAGTTAACATAACTCAATAATTTGGCAACACGGCACATATTTATAAAGCATTTATTAGGACACTATTGGAAAGCCTAATATATGCAAATCAAGTTGGCCTATTAAGAATTCTTTTTTGTTTGTTTTTTTCGAGACAGGGTTTCTCTGTTGCTTTGGAGCCTGTCCTGGCACTAGCTCTTGTAGACTAGGCTGGCCTCAAACATCTGCCTGTCTCTACCTCCCAAGTGCTAGAATTATAGGCGTGCACCACCACCGCCCGGCTAGGAATTCTTTATTGTAGAAGATTCTTTAATGGAAACTTATAAATACAGGTCTAAATGAGTTGAAGAATAATATTTTGACACTAAAGAATGTAGAACAGTGACTGACCCCTCTCTAAGATAACTATGTCTTGTTTTGTTTTCTATAAAAAAAACCAAGTATATCAGAAAGAAAAAACGTTCTATCTGTAGTTCAAGAAATGGCTAAGGGGAGAATGAATTGAATTTATTATAAAAGAATAAAAACCACACATTTACCTAGTTATTTTCTGATGTGGATCTAAGAGTAGAACTCAACACCAGTGTTAAGGATACACTGTAGAGCTCTAAGGGGGTAGGGTAGTGAATAAGTATTAAGACAAAAGTGTTTATCTTCCCCAGTTCTATTATATTGAAACTCAAGCAGCATGTGCAAAGCCCAACTTCAGTCTTAGTTACAATAAAAACTATTCTCTACGGATTATATAAATATTTTACATCAGGACTTGATAAATCTTTATATGTACACACTTACTAATTTAATTTCTTTTTCTTTTTCCTTACTGCTTTCTTTTAGCAGGCTGTAATCTAAGATCCCAAGTGGAAATGAGTCAGTGTATGGTCATAAAATAAAGCTTGGTGACTTACTCTATAGAGATTTCTTCCCTTATAGAATTTAACACAGCTAGAATGGTTGCTAGTAATTAGCTACTCCCAAGGCTGGATCCTGTACTCTTCTTGTGTATTAACAAAGACAGAAATATCAGAAAACTCCCAGACTCATCACTGCCTCAATGATATCAACAAACTAGAGAGCTCTTAAGCACTTCTGATCTTTCTCAGTATAGACTACAGAAAATAAAGTGTAAAATTCCAAACCCCTGTTACTTAAAGTGTGCTCTATCACCCTGTACCAGGATACAAATTTACTCATTCATGATAACATTTTTTATGCCGTTAATGCTTGCTTACTTTAGTTGACTTCTTTTACTTAAGATTTTTTTTAAGAAAGAAACTAGGCCAAGGACTTTAACCATCACAAACTGGAAGCAAACAGTCTGTAGCCAGCAATTATAACCAACACTGTTCCAGATCTCAATTTCTGTTCCTGCAGTCACACTTAGTTTAGTTCCAAAGCAATGAGGGTTTTAAAATAAGTGATAAAATGAACATTGACCTTACCTTTGACAGAAGCAATTTCACACAGGAAACATGACCCTCATAGACAGCAGACAGAAGAGGGGTAATATGATGTTTATCTGGAGCCTATAGACATCAAAGAGATAATTTTATCTACTTTTCTTTTTAAATCTTCCTTCTATATCTAACTAGGGAATTCTTATGACTATTTCAAAATTAATACCATTTTTCTTTCTGCAAAAAAATTACTCTACAAGTTTCCAGTCATTTTAAAAGTTATCAAGAAGTGTGTCTTCTCTTGGCAATCAGTGTGGAGAGGAAATCTGACCTAAACTCGAATCTTTTATCTGCCCCTTATGTGACTAGTTTCTCCACACCTAGCTTCTCCACTATTGTAGAAACACCAGTGTGGTTCAGAAAGGAAGGAGGAGGTAAAAATACCAATAAGGAGGCAAGACTAGACAGCCAAGTTGGGTCAACTGACATGGTAAAAAGTTATCTCTTTCACTATTATTATCATCTAAACGATTTCCTAAAATCCTGAAATTACAGAGGGCTGAAGTCAGGAGATGACAACTCCTGCCTAATGACTTTGTCACATTTATTTCATGGTCCAGGCTAGTATAGCCTACCACTTCCGGGTCCTATGCTCCATTACACGATAGACAGCATCTACTACCTACAGTGTTGATAACTCGCCAAGCTTTAGAACTTGAAAAGCAATAGCCAAGTGGGGGAGACAGTAAACAGTTCATTAACTTAAAAAAGAATGGTTTGTGTAGGACTATATTATTTAAAGTAACTCATAAACCTATAGCAAAGAATTCCTTGAAGCATGACAGACTTTTCTAGAATGACATCTATTATATATATACCATTAAGTATTAATATGTGTAATACATACATTAATATCTGCTCCTTTCAGCAGCAGAAATTCCAGGATTTCCAGCTGTCCACAATCTGCTGCGTAATGAAGAGGCTTCCTTCCACCTTCTAGTGTCCGGTTGACATCTTCTCCCTTGTCAGAGCAGCCAAACAAAAACAACGTTTATATGGATAAGAGACTGAAGAGGGAAACAAAACGAGGCATCTGATTTTTTTAAAAATTTCTATAAAAACTTGAGTTTTACGAAAATTCTATTTTTTGCAAAGTAAAATGAAAATGTAAAGAAGTCACAGTCTGCATAATAACATATGGTACTCAACTCATGATTAGGCAAGCTGAAAACAATTTAAGTAATAATGTTAAATGCAATGAGATGTATCATTGTGTTTCATTACCTCAAATGAGTTCAGTTAGCATACTGTCAATATGCAACCACAGAAGACCACTAAGTTCAAGTACTAAGATTTTATATTTTCTATGACTATATGATTATCAGAAATTAAACTTATAATCATTTAATTCTTTTGGTATTTACTAAAGTGGTGTAGTAAAGCAAGCACACCACCAGGCATTAGGAAGACAAAGGTGAACAAAAGCAGGCATGGTTTCCAGTGAATGCAACTTATCACTTTAGTGTGTGATGACCTAATTTGAAAATATTACTGTTCTATAACCAAAAACAATTAACTCATCATTGCATGGTTACCAGAAGATCATGACTTAATTTTGATAACAGGGATGCAGTGTTAAGACATTAACTTTTCTAGTGACCAGCTTCTGTATTTTTGGTAGCGTGCTATATACATAATTTCTAATCTTCAAACTACCCTTGGATAAGGGCCTTTTTATACATCGAATGTAAAGCTAAAAAAGAATAGTTTTTCTTTATACAGTGCCATGATGCTTCTAATTCAAATTTGCTTCATTTTAAAGGAGAGTTCAGATTTTACAGAGTAGCAAAATGCCTAAAAGTTTATTTTCTCAATAACAATACTATTCACTTAGCTTAGATTAGTCAATTCACCAAACCCTGGATAAAGATGTCAAAGCCTTAACATTCCATAGCCATTACCAGCCGTGATTTCAAGAGCCTCAATTTCCCATCCTTTTCACTTAGATCAGTGCTTTCCTTCCTTCTCATTAATGCAAGTATGATAGATTCCCTAGGTCCATGCAAATTCAAGATTTCTCTTATCCACATCATTTTTACAGATATAGTAAGCTTTCCCTCCCTCAGCAATCATTTAGGTATAGAGTGCTTTGCCACATTTCACATGTATATTCTTTCTTTCTCAATGGGATGCAAATTCCAGGAACAGAAATCATATTTTTCTTCTTTACCTCTTCCTACAGTATGATGTGTGGGTTAGGAATACACACCTCATCACCACTAGACACTAGGCAAGTTATTTATGTTCCGTGTGTATGTGCTTTCATAATTTAAGATGGAGAGAGATTGAAGTACTTGGCTTTCACAGAACTATTGTGGAGATTAAACTGGCTGAGCCAAGCAAAGCACTTAACCCCAAACATATAGAGTAAATACACCGTCTCTTTAGAAGAGCAAGTTTCACCAGAAATTAATTTCCTCTTCCGAGTTAATGGATGATAAAACAACCTTTCTGTAAGTTAAGATTACTACGACAACTGAAAGCAGTGACTTCCAACAGGCTGTTTATTTAAGCCAATTCAGCCAAACATAGTTTATTGTGAGGACATTCCCTGATTTTCTGAGTTGTTTTGTAGTTGGATGATTTTGCTATTGTGCACACATCATAGAATAGATTTTAAAAATAAAGAGTACTTAAAAACCTGACAGCTGCCACCTCACTGGTGTTTTGTTACAGAACCACCATGTACATATGAGCTGTTTTTGAATGGAACATGTGACACCTGATGGTAACATCTGTTACAACAACGACTTAAAATATATACATATAAAGACAGGCACATGGTATCTTAAGACCCCTGGAGGAGAATGGACAGTGTTCCAAATATTCCATGTAGTTCCAGGACCAGAGACTACTCACTTCCTAAACCTTAGACCCTTAACAGTAAGCTAGAGTGAAAATGTCTGTACGCTCCACAACGGTTAAAGTTCAACTGCGGGGATAAAATAAAAAGTATGCGGTATAATGCTTAACACAGAGCAAAATGTTTAATAAAAGTTAACTATCATTTTTATGGAGTACTGGTGTTGGTTTAACCCATCTATTATCCATCCATCGTATCCATTCATTAATGAGTCAGGGTCTCATGTAGCTCAGACTGGAGGTCTGAATGAAGGGACCATAGGCATACACATACCTGGTTTTATGTGGAACTGAAGACAGAACCTAGTATGCTGAACAGGAAGTCTACTAAATAGTCCTTATATTAATTTATACATGAACTAAAAGACTATCCAAAGCCGAGTTAAAGCAAGTTTCTGCAGAATGGTTGAAATATGAACTTATGGCTTAACATTATATAGTTTAGAAACAAATTTAATAATAAAGGTGATTTGCTGTACCATCTTACATTCTAGTCAAATGAAACACAAATCGACAAGGGGTATTGATGAGATCACTGATAAAGTTAAGTTTTCCTCCCATTATTATTATTTTCTTTTCATATCAGTATTATCTGTATGGACCATTATATTGAAACGCAGTAAATAAATACCCTTAATAAGTACCGAGGAGGTTCCTTTTGTTAAAATGACAATGCTCTGAATCATGTTGGATTCTTAATACAAGGCTGCAAAATACGTATGAAACAGTCATGTTTACACTTTCTCCTTTCTCCCTTCATACTTGCATTACAATTCTTATTCTAGCTGACAAGTGACAACACTGCAAAGACTGTGAGTGACCAAAACTACAGGATTCTCTCTGCAAAGCAGCACTGAGAAGTATTCAGCATTAAATGTACTAGAAAAGTGGAAGGCTTTAAGAGAACGTCTTTTCTACATTCACCAAAATAAAACTAGAAAAAGTAACTTAAAGCAAAGCAAAAAGGACAAAAGAATAGAAGGTCAGAGTAAAAATCAAGTAAACTGAAAACAGGACACAATGGAGAGCAATAAAAAGGTGACTCAGGAAGATCAATGCAGCTGCTAAGCTATTCTGAAACATGAACAGAAGAGAAGGGTAAAGCATATTAAATGCCAGCACCAGACTCTATAGATACCTCACAAGGAAACTTACAAATACTTTCGGAAGTCTTTGGACCTGTTCTACACACTTCAGAAAACAAAAGGGATGGGAAGATTTATCAACTAATTCTGAGGTTGGCATTAGTCTTCTAAGGAAGATGAAGAATTACCAAAAGCTTGCTTTAAGAATCACACCCTCTGAGATGTTAGGAACCTCCCCTGGTTATTTAAATCTTAAATTTTCATTATCTGCTTACTTCCTATTTTCTGTGAAGAGATGGGTATTTAACCATGCAAAAAGAGCTCTGTGCAGAAGAAGCATTAGGCTTCAGGCAACTACTGCTACCTAGCATATGGGTAGCAATAAGCTGTGGGCCTTAGTTGGTGGCTGCATCCAAATCATCTATAGCTTCCTTTTCTCTCTCCCAGGTAAAGGTCCTCAGTTATTATGTTAGTCTACAACTTCTCTGCTTTCTCACCTCCTAGACCAGGAAAGACTTTTATGCACACATGGTTGTAAAAACAGTTCTCAAAAAGACAAAGTGCTACAAGTGGCCATGGCCATACACTTAATATCTGACATACACAGGTTCAACAAAACAGATTTAACACAACACCAAATAAAATAGAAAAAAATATTTTCAAAGTAAAAATGTTGTTTAAAATGCACTCTTATTATGAATTGTACTTATAAAAGTAGACAAAGATTAGAAAAGATAAAACCTGGTACCAGAAAAAGACCTACTACCTAACTTGATTTAACTCAACAAATATTTAGTGTAAGTTAGACAGTTTTTACTTGCTTGAAATGAAACAGGAAGTCCTGACAGAATAAAAGAATTAGCTGCCTTTTGGGGAAAGCAAATATGAGTGCCATTAAGTTTTGTTTCCTAAGAACATCAAAATGATAGGAATTCAAGAGAATGATCAAAAACTTCCCTCCCTGGCAGCTTCCCTTTCACTGTAAATTAACTTTCAGGTATCTGTGTCCCTTCTTGTTAGATTCTGAAGGCCCACAGATAGGGCCGGAGACTGCAACTTTACTTCCATCACCACGACTGGTATTACTTTCAGACCTCAACCAGAGTTTACTGTGACTCTGCTTATGACTGCGCATATTCTAGGCATGTTTCACCACAAAACTAAGATTAACAAATGATAAAGGAGAACGCAAAACAAAAAGCAGAGATAATTTTGTACTTAAACATGTTTAAGTTAGTTGTGTGTCTTTATGTGGACAACAGCAAGAAAACTGATGAAAACAGCGCAGACAAGAAGCACGCACCCCAGTTCTCTGCATCTAAGGCACAGCAGCCATGAGGAAAAAACAGCAACATTTACCAGGTTTATTCTCCTAGTCTTCTTCAATCTTTGTCTATTTTCTTAGCTGGTCTTAACATGGAATAGAAACATGCATACAAATCTGTGGAGTATGTGTGTGTGTGCGCGCGCGCATATGTGTAAAAACTACTGTAATACAAATGGAACACTGTATGGTTTGTTTACGACTACCACTCAAATCCTGTGTGGCATACATTTAGAGGCACAGATTTCTCCTTTAACTCCAGATCTTTTCTATGGATCTTAAACCACACTAGGTTAGGTTCATGTGAACAACAGAAATAAAGACATAAAAACGTTTGATATTAAATGGCCACCTGACTCCTGCTGATAACTTTCTTTAAATGAAAAGAAACAAGTATTTCTCTTCCTTTGATTTCCAAATAAGCAGTTTGTGAAACCAATATCTAAGGCATGAGTTCATACTGTACTGCCACAAGAGACTAATGTCCTCCAAAGCTACTTACTAAAAAGCAAGCTATGTGTGACAATTTTGTAGGACAGCATGTAAATTAACACTAGACACCTGACTGAGTAGAAAGCAAACAGCAAATGTATTAAATTCTACAGTTGAGCCAATGTTCAGTCAGCGTTAAGTATTCCCTGTCTCTTCAGAATTTTTAAGATCATAAGACCCTTCTGAGATGACTATTCTGCCCCCACTTCCTACCTTCTCCCACATGCACCCTATTTTCTCACCCCACCCACCTCACTAGTTAAAACTTTCACCTCAGGATGTAATTTTGCGGAGAATTACATCACTGTACCAGTGACATTAAGAGTGTAGAGCAGTTCCAGAATTACAAATTACAACAGAGCAGTGGGTTCAAATCTACCTGTGAAGGCAATGCAGTCAAAAGGTGAGAAAAGCTTTGATACTTTATCTGGAACTTTCTAATACTGAAAAACTGACAACAGAAAGCAAAAAGGTATGATATATATCTCTGACCTTTCCCCTGCCTTCTAAAAAGTTAATTGGTATATAAATAAGCTATACATCTCCAATGTTATTAATATTATATAGTAACATAAAGTTCATTGAAAGTAATGAATAGTAATTCCCACAACTATATTTAATAGGCACATGCTCAATTAATATGTAATAATGTAGCCTCTTAAACTACTTATTACTAGTTAAAATCAAGACCACAGTGATCACTTTCTACAGTTAAACAGGGCACTCATCTCAGACAGCTTCCTAATTGAGAGGTAGTTCACTGACAAACTACTTAAGGAACACTGCCGTAGTGGGCAGTGATGGCTGTAGATCTACAAAAGATCTTACAGGAAAGACAGAAAAAAATGTTACTATTCATAGTAATAAAAAACACATTTAAGAATGAAGGTTACAAAATTTGGTGAGCAAGTACTTCAGGATTCGTGTGTACGTATCCGTATATGTGTATATGATAGGCTTTTCTTATTTATATACCAGTACTAATGGAGTGAAAAATACAATGTGCTACAAAAAGCGTAAAGAAATGCAATGCTTAACTGTTGTCAAGTATTTTAAGGCAACACAGTTTTAGCTATCTACCTTTCTGACCTATAATAAAAAGGGTTTGAAGAAGAACCTATGAAGTTAAGCCCCTAATGGTATTCCCCTACTCAAACATTTACTTCAACTTTTTTTGTTCAAAATAACCAAATAGTGATTCAAATTACAAAAAATCCTTAAATTTTATACAGTTAGTTTGTTTGCTAAATGACCCTTAATTTTTCTCCTAAGGTCTGAAAGTCGTTAGTCAAACATATATTTTGCAACTAAAAGAGTTGTTTTAAAGAAAAGTTTTATTTGTGGTATAAAACTAAAAGTTTAGTAGCTAAAGGTGTGTATATAATATGAAGTAATGCTTAGCAAATTAAGAAACACATGCAAAATACTACAGTTTTATCTCAGTTTGAAAAAAAAGACAAAAATGTAGCTTCATTTACAAGATACAAACTCAGTGACCCATTATTGGAATTCCTTCTGAAAACAATTGCGGTCTGGAAAGTATCTGCTATTTTATTCAACGGATAACAGATATAAAGGTTATATTTGTAAATAAACCTGTGACAAGAGAAGGAAGCAGTGGGGAGGAAGATTTTATCCCCCCTCCCCAAATCATTGGTAGTCCTGACACATTCAAAGCATAATGATGGGAAAGGAACAGGAATGTTCTTTTGGAATGACTCAGATCAGAGCTGAAATCCTGTCCTCCTTTGACTTAGCTGTGAAAGCTAGGGAAAGTTACTCAGTTCTCACTTCGCTGATTTCCCTGCCTAGTTAAATGACACATGTATCAATATGTATATATTGCTGTGTTGACTATATACATACAACACAGTACTCAAAGAAAGGACATTCTTTTCTCATTACTGGAATTCTGATTTAAACCTGATATTTTAGAGGTGATTTTTCTTTCTATTGGAAGCAAATATAAATTTATCATGGATCTTATAGCATCTATTTTTTTAGTTGTATTTTACTAATAAAATGTAAAGCTACTGAGTTTTATACATATTTCACGTATTTAAGAAAAACAACTTCTTTAGAACCCACACAGTCATTGTATTTGCTGTTTTCTTGGACGCTCAAATAAACCCCCACTGAACACATATCCTTAGAAGCATTAACTTTTGCTGTGTTCACACTTATCTAATACTGTAGGTGCTCTACTGGCACTTGCTGAATTACGAATGAACCAGTGAAAACTGTGCTAACCAGCCTTCTCTTTCACTGCTGGAATTACAACTCAAACCAGGTCATGGGACTTGCACCAGAGCTGGGGAGAGAATTCTAGAATATTTTGCTGAACACTTTGACAGCTGAAAAGATTCTCCAGAAATTCCTTCAGTTTAAGAACTTAGGTTATCTCCTTGGATACCTGGGATCCCCTCTAGAGTCATCTTGTTCCTTGGGCAGTGGAGGAGAGGGAGCCTCAACTGGCCCCATCC
>LOJH01058265.1:0-11434 GCA_001685095.1 Ellobius talpinus
CCTGGAAACAACCTAGATGCCCCTCAACTAAAGAATGGATAAAGAAAATGTGGTTCATTTACACAATGAAGTACTACTCAGCAATAAAAAAATAACACCTTGAAATCTGCAGGCAAATGGATGGATCTAGAAAAAGCCATATTGAGTGAAGTTACCCAAACCCAGAAAGACAAATATAACATGTATTTACTCAGGTGGCTTCTAGGCATAAAGCAAAAAACCAACCTACAGTAAACAACCCCAGAAAACCTAGACAACAAAGAGGATCCCAAGAGAGACATACATGGATCTATATAGAAAGGAGAAAAAGACAAGATCTCTTGAGTAAATTGGAAGTGTGGGGGTCACAGGAGAGGGTAGAAGGTGAGGGGAGAGAGGGAAGGGGAAGAAAAATTTATAGCTCAATAAAAACAATAAAAAAAGGGAAAAAAGGGGGAGCAAGCCTCCTTGGGTTTGGAAGCTGCTGACTGACCATGGGCTTATAGAGGTTGGCTCTGGGGTACAGATGTGTGCCTCCATAGGTGCCAGAGAAGGCTAAGGAAACAACTTGGGTCAGACCAAGAAATTGAAAGAAAAGTATAGCTGTGACCAGTATAAATTCTGAGACAATAAAAATGTTGATGACCCCTCAATCCCCGTCCCATCATGGTAAGAGATTGTCACCACGTGCTTTGTACAAAGCAACTGTAAGGAAATGACTGAGGGCTCCAAGTCACACTGGATCACTGGAGCCCCAAGAGGCCCACAGAAAGGAAAGAACAGCAGTTCATCACAAGCAGGTAAGGAGAAGGAACGGCAGAGTTAAGCAAAGGCAATTTTACTCAAGTCATTTAATGCCACCCTGTGTCAACCAAGAGCATACTTTTTTAAATAAGGTCTCTGTGAAAGCTGAGAAATCTTTAGTTGGGAGATTTCTTGGTATGTTGAAGTTCTTTCTGTCTTTTGGGAAAATCTCTTGGGCCATCTTTAGGTAGTTATTCAGGCTGCAAAGGGAGGAGTGTGGGAAGAAATGAGAAAGTTCTCAGGCCCATGGCAGCACTTCCCAGCAGTCTCTAGGGACTGCTAGGCTTGGGTCTCTGTGCTCTTCATTTCTCTGCTTCAGGGAATGCAGAAAGATTCTTTCTGTGTATCTGCCTAGGACTCATACACTGCAAACAGGGCAGCCGAGACTGCAAAGTACTGTGGATCCTTCCTGCAGTCTGAGCAGCCTGGTCGAGAAGACAGACTGCAGCTTCTCTGGACACCACCTGGCACCAGACAACAGGAGACAGAATGGCCTAAGAGACCTGAGCCTAGTAGTCAGGGAGGCCATGGAGAGCTACCTGTAGCCCTCTAGCACTGCACACAGGAAGGCATGGAGGATTCCGTTTAGTTTGAAATCCTTGACCACCTGAACCTACATCCTTGGCAATGAGTACCAGGGAAAGGGGGAGGGGGCAGATGTGAGCACCATAGGGAATTTGTAAGAATAGGCTACTGGAGAAAGAAGCAAAAGGACAAATAAACTAGTGGGGTGGGTTAGCAACTCTTCTAGGATATCTTTATGATCTTGGGGGTTGCATATTCAAGGTTCAATCACGGAATCCAGGCACAGTAAATGCCCTGGGCTCTGGAGGTTTACAAATCTCTCTGAATTCCTGTTTAACTGTAGAATCACAAGTTTCTGTAGCATGTTCATATGATATATTCATCAGGAAATTCTTTACTATCTCTTGTAATGTTAAGAAGGATCCAGAACTCAACTCTTCAACTCTCTTCTACTAATTTCTTTGATTTATGTGACTGTCACAGGCTAAGGAGTCATAGACAGTATGAGTTTAAGTACAGTGACATCAAACAGGGAATGAATGTCTATATAACCATGGAAGGGCTGAAGAATCAGCCATAAAATTAGTCCCTAAGAGACATTTCCAGTAAGAAACAGAATAGTTTACTGATGATTCTGTCTGTGATTATCCAAAATCTGGAGACCCATGGTCATTGACTCTAGAATCACACTGCCTTAGGCACACACAGCCTTGGAGCAAAGTGACAACCAATGTCACTTGTCTTGGCTAGAGACCAAGAACCAGAAGTGATGCTAACTGTTAACTTCTACTCCTCCACATGAAGAACTGCAGGGGCGTTAGGCTTTGCTCCCGCTCTCTGGTCTGATATGTGCAACAGGTACAACTAACAAAGGAGTCATATCCTGAACAGACAGAAAACACACCAAGGAGAAAACCAGAAATCAGGCAGGACATCTGAAAAGGCCTGAGCTCTCTCACACCTTGCTGGTACAATGATATAGGATTAGCAGTTTTATTCCTAGGTCTACCCTCAAAGAGTATATGTGCACCTGCGCCCAAAGGCATATATAAACAGAATTATCTGTAATAACTTCAAGGCAAAAACAACTGAAACACTGATTAGATTAATGCAGAGTAGATAATCAGTTCTCTGTTTTTGAGACAAGGATTTATGCAGCTCACGATGGCTTCAAATTCACTATGTAGCCAAGGAAGACCCCGAACTCTGGATCCTCCTGCCTTATATTTGCATCCTAGGTCCCCTGTTACTGAACTGTTTGGAAAGATAAAGTGTGACCTGTGAGAGTAGGTTTGTTCTTGTTGGAGCAGGTGTGTCCCTGGGGATGGACTTTGAAGTTTCAAAAGCCCACACCAGGTCCAGCATCTTTCTTTCTCTCTGCCTACTGCTTACGGATCAAGCTCTCAGCTACTACTCCTATGCCATGCCTGCCTGTCATCATGCTTCCTGCCATGATGATAATGGACTGACCCTCTGAAACTGTAAGCAAGTCCCCTGTAAATGCTTCCTTTGTAAGAGCTGCCTTGGTCATGGTGTCTCTTCCTAGCAATAAAACAGTGACTAAGACAATTGCCTTAAACTATATGCTTAGTGCCTGCTGCTTTTCTCTATGTACATCACATGGTTGCAAAGTCATATTTACAAATGAGTTTTCTGTACAAATTCGTTTTCTAGTATGCACCACAGAAGAAAACACAGTGGAATGCCTGTCATACAACATACTGGAACATGGACCACTGTGTTTGTGTATATGCACTGATGAGTCTGTGGCAGGTCAGTGGCCAGCACAATCAGCCCATTTTTCTGGATTTCATGTTTCCTTGCTTTGGACAGTTCTGGCCTGAGAGGGGAGCAGTAGCTGAAGGGCCAAGTACCAGCTTGGTAGCATGAGAAACCTCTGGTAAGAAATTTTAGGGCTTCATGCCTTCAGCCCCATCTCTCCTACTTCCCAGTAAATCTGGGAAAAGGATGCTGACTCAGGCCCACTGATAAACACAGATTACATGTGTACAGACTGCAACCCTGAAGGTGCTACATGCAATACATGAAGGTACTATAAGCCCTGATGCAGGAGTGGCTACCCTAGTCTGGCTGACTTCTCTGTCTCAGATCTCCAGGCAACTTGGCGTCAGTTCTCTAGTTGCTCTGGGCCCATGCCTGCTGTGCACTTCATGGAGGAGGCAGTGCCTGCTAGCTCTGCTTCTTAGATACAACTTGACCTGAGGCAGAGAATCACTTGGATCACGGGTTCCCTCTTCTGTGAACTGAGAACATACATGCTTTCTTACCTTCTGTTAGGGAAAACGAAGCATTGTGTTTTGGTACCCAGTAGTATCCTAGCTGCTGCTGCTGCTGCTATCTCGTTCTAGGTAGCAAAAGCAGGAAGAGCCAAGGCTTTCCCTCCATGTGGTAGGCAGTGGGGAGACATTACCCCAGAGTTCAACCTTGGAAACAGGAGTTGTGTTGGCATCCTAGAGGAACCAAACTCCACCTGCTGTGAGGGGTCACAGAAGCCCACACCTGCACTGTGAGTGGCTGACTCCCACACACATATCCCAGCTGCAGCTGTCCCTATGAGGTCACTTGCAATAAGACTAGTTGCATAAGAATTGATTTGAGGGAGTTTTCTTGAAATGCAGAATATGCCACCTTGGAAAAGATGCCAGTGATGAGACAGTTTATTCCAGGTGGCCCTGAGAAGCCTGATAAAATTGATAGTTAAGGGCCTCAAATTGATTTTGTGGATGGAAAGGAGTGAAAGGGGCATAAAATGGCCAAGTTGGAACGAATATATGTATTACTTAGTTCCAGGAGATCCTAACAGAGTGGCCCATAGTATATATCCTGTCTATCCCTGCTATTACCTAAATAACATAAGATGCCCACAACAAAAGATGTTTAGTGGTGGTTCTCTTCTGCAGATCATAGTGGACAGCAGGAAGGGGTGCCATAGTGCTGGGACAACATGGGCTTCTGAGGGGCCAGGGCTCTGAGTACCTTCATTTCCTAACTGTTGCTATTCTATATTTGGACTTAGGCATTCTAGATAATAATAATAATAAAAGAACACCCACAGGGTAGAGTCCTGGGAAGGGTAGGGAGTCAGTCAGGCTCATGGGTTCCTCCATGCCTCACCTCACAATTCACATGCTGGGAAGAGTCTGCTTTCATCAGAGTGCATCACACATAACTGAGGCCACCAGCACTACAGTCAGTTGTCAGCCTCTTCTCTGATCACTGCCCTGGTAACTACACATCTGGATCCAGATCCAGATGCTGGCATTGAGAAAACAAGCAACCATGTTGACAATTCTGCTGGGATGTGGAAAGAAGGATCCTGCATTCAAGGATGGAGACACATGGTCAGCATGACCGCCCAGGAGAGCACCCACTGAAGAGACAAAGAAACCTGAGACTCAGGGAATTGAGAATATACCCCAAAGTGGGCTAAAGACAAACAAGTGAGTGTCCAAAAGGTGTACTGAAGCATTTGATAGCTATACTTTCTAGGTCATGGCTCCTGTATGATTTCCTCCACAGATGCTTCCTCTGACAAGCTTTGCAGGGCACCAAGACTGACTTACACATACAACCCCTAAATGATATTCTGCTGGGGGCTAAGGTCAGATAAGGATGTGGAGTTTGGCTAATTTTTCATATTCAAAGTCAACCTAAGCTGTTGTCAATGTTGAGCATGGTACCTCTAAGACATGAACTTGAAGGAAAGACAGGTAATACTCCTCTCCTACTAAATAAGAATTCTGCAAATGCCTTTCCAAAGAGCAGAGAGCTGAGCCAAAACTGGCTTTAACAAAACTTTCTGTTGCTACAGCCTGTATGCTGGAGCTGTCACCTACTGACGATCAGCAGGAGCAAGGCATGTAGAGCAAGGAGAGGGAAGCACAATGGTATGCTACACTGTTTATGGCTTACGTGTCTTACTCCCAAAGAAAGCTTGCCCAGCCAACCAGATATCTGCTAAATTCTCCCATCTTGTCCATGGCTCCAGAGAATCCCAGATTGACTTTATTGCTCACTTGAGCATAGTAAGAAACTAAGATAGTATTTTGAATACAATGGCTTTTAGATGCACTGGAAATGCCTTCTAGACCTAGCACCATACCAGAAGGAAATGGAGGCACTGAGGATACCCAGCTGACATTTCCTATAATTCATGTGGTGGGAACTGGGGTTATGCAATAGCAACTACAGCATCTGAGTAAAGATAAACACATAGCAGCGACACCTGGAAGGCAATCTGAGTGCAAATGTAGTCACATTAACCTATCTTCTGCTCAGATCTGAGCAGTGAGTTTTTGAGGAAGGAATGCTCTTTACTTCTGGGAGGTAATGGATGGCTCTGTTGGCAGGTGCCTGTTCCTTCAACTACGTAAGATTACATAGTTTGGATAGGTACACAATGATACCAGAATACACTGTTCTTAGGTCCAGACTGGGACTACTCATTATTGAATATGGTTTCCCAGAGTGGTAACAACTATCTTCTACCTAGCCTTTTCCCAGTGTGAAAGTTAAAGCTGACTGTGTATGCAAATTACTGGGAGTGATCTGGCAGAGTTCCCTAGGCCCCAGTTTCTGAAGTGCATGATGATAAAAAACACTCTTCAGGTTGTTATGAGGGGTACGTAGGAATGGCACAGGCCAGTCCTCAGAAGTCTAACATAGAGCAGATGTTCAGTGTGAGCTGCTATCATCATCATCATCATCATCATCACCACACCATCATCGTCAAGGCATATTCCCTCTGCCTCACTCACCACCACTGTCCCTGACTCACTAACAACACATACTCAGGGAGTCAGGGTCTTTGAGAGAGAGAAAAGGTACTTTAAAATTATGCCAGGGCCTACTTTCTAACAGGGCTAGCACCACTTCCCATCTGTGCACACCAGACACCCTCAACTATAAAAGCCGTATGATCACCACAGAAGCAGTAAGTATGGGGGCACTGACTGCAGAATCACAACAAAGGACAAAGTCATACTTGAATCTGATAAGCAGGCAAGGGATTAGCATGGGGTGGAGCCTGAAAAGGAAAGCTCACTTTCAAACACACTTCTTACTCATTGCTATTTCTCTCACACATTTTACTTTCATGTATGTGTGTATGATGCATATATGTATATATGATGTGTGCTCTGTGTATAAATGTCCATAAGTGTGTACCACAGAGCAAATGTGGAGGTCAGAGGACAACTTCAATGGTGGTTATCACCTTCTACGTTGTTTGACACAGGGGCTCTCTGTATACCAGGCTAGCTAGCAGGTGAGCATCAAGGACTCTCTTCTTTCTTCTTCCAGTCCCACAATAGGGATACTGAAGTTACAGAATGGTGCTATTGAACTGGGCTTTATGTGGGTTCTAGGAGTTGAAACTCAGGTCCTCATGCTTTCACAGTAAGTACTTTGAGTCACTGCCCCAGCCCCTATACAAGTTCTTTTCTATTTATATTTAAAGGCAAATGAGACTTTGTGGGGAAAATATTTTGTGTGTGTGTGTCAGACATTTTCTCACACAGTAGCAAAAAGTTTGAGACAGAAAGCCTGCCACAGCTACTCAGCATGCTTAGGTGATGCTTCCCGTTGAGTGGGTGGCTTACTTGTTGCTGTCTCGGTACTCATAGATATGACATCCTTGCGGCATTCCAGTCTCATGGTCCAGAGTAAAAGCAAGCTTCAACTAAACAAAGAAGAGAAAAACAAGTAAGTTTTGGCCCAATGAAATGAAGAAATCAAAATCAGTTTCCTCCAGTGAATGTGTTGTGGAGAACTTTAACCTCTTACCCTAGAAGAGTTCACACCTCACAGGAACTCTGCTGTCAACAAAGACTGTCACCAGGAACATCTTATGCACTGGGCATGTAACCAGTGTTCATGAAGCACCTTTTGTGGCTGACACTGAGTTAGCAGAGGACACAGGAGCACTATAACAATGAAGAGTCACCTTTGTGGAACCCGCAGTCTCTCATAGGAGTGGACAACAATTAAACCTCTATACTAAGGAATGTCCTGGTATATGGAGAAGTTTAAATTGAAGACAATTCTTAAAACCTTCGTGGGGTGGGGGCAAATGCAACTTATCCTTTCTAGGAGAGCTGATCTAGACAAAACAGAACTGTGGGAAGGAGGGGTGACTAGACTACAGGTGAGGGAGCAAAGGGTTGTCCTGGGCAGAAGACACAGCATGTATATAGGTCCTGGAGCAGGAGCTGAAGAAACTGAAGAATGGCTAGTGAAGCTCGGTCCAACAGATATAAGGACCACAGTGGGTGTTGACACGGTTGTGGGGAAGCCAGGCAAAATATGCAGGACATTCTTGGCTATACTGGAATCTTTGATCTTTGTCCTAACCTCAAAGGAAGGTTCCTGATCTGCTCTAAGAAAGGGGTGAATGATGTCACCACAGTTCTGTTTGGGAAAACCCTTCTGACTGGCTACTGTGCTGTCTGCAAGAAGAGGAGAGAAATGGGAGCCCACACAGGGCTGTTACTGAGGTTGAGGGAATAAGAGTGGGGACTGGAGGCTGGGTAGGCGAGATGGAGAGAAATGGACTCTGAGATCTAAATGGCAGTAAGTTTTAGAAATAGAACCAACAGGATGTGCTGATGGATATGGTGACAGAAAGGAGGTTTTGATCTGAACAACCAGGTAGGTAAGTATTACACTGCTGGGAGGGAAGGAAGGTCAAAATTTGGTTAGGGACATGTTGTCTTGGAGACCCCATTACTGAAGATGAAGAAAGGAATGGGAATCCCAGTTTCTTTCAGGATGCTGGCAAGGAGATCTCAGGTGAATACAGAACTTCACAGAGCTCAGGCAGCATTACTAACTGCCTTGCTGGAGCTCAGGGCTCAGGCGGCTTTAGCATTTCCAAATGTGCAGCCAATAACTATCTTTACAAATTCCCTAGGCTTTTAAATGGCCAGGGAAAATGTAACTACATTGACTTGTGTTAGGGGATACATTGTTATGATTCTTCCTGTAGGTTGTTAGCACAGCTAATGATCTGCACCATTAGACACTGGACAATTTCTTTCTCCCTCAGAGCAAAACATGCTCTTGGGAATGGTCTGTCCTCTTACTGACCCAGATGAACATTCAAACCAGAAACAAATTCTTCTTCACCACCACAAAGCCAGGAACTTCACTGGAGTCAAAGGCATGGTTTTCCTACAGAGTATACCTTGGCTCTATTCAGGCCTCTATTTCAGTTAAATTAAAAAAAAAAGAATTTAGTTCAGCTACTATGGAGGCACCTCAAAAAAAAGACAAAAAAAAAAAGAAAAGAAAAAGAAAACAACACACTCCCTTATGGTCCAGTTCTACCACCCTGGATACACGCCTAGAGGAGTCAAGGCCAGCACAGCAAAGACACCTGTGCATGCACCTGCACTGCAGCAGTCTCCTCAGAGCAGACACCTGTGCATGCACCTGCACTGCAGCAGTCTCCTCAGAGCACAGACACCTGTGCATGCACCTGCACTGCAGCAGTCTCCTCAGAGCACAGACACCTGTGCATGCACCTGCACTGCAGCAGTCTCCTCACAGCACGTCCTCAGAACCAGCCCAGATGCCCACCAAGAGACGAGTGGATAAAGAAAATGTGCACAAACCATGCTGTGGAGTTTTATTCAGCAATAAAAAGAGTGAGGGCTGGGAAGATTCCCCAGTGGCTAAAGCACTCTTTGTTTAAATGTGAGGAATGGAGCTGGATCCCTATAATTCTAATCCTTGGAAGTCAGAGATGAGGATCTCCAGGGCAAGCTGGCTTGAAAGACTAACCATATCAGGGAGCACTGGGTTTGATGCCTCAAAAAACCAAGTGGAAAAGCAATGAGTATGGTGCCCAAACCTCCACATGTATGTGCACCCATCCACACATAAACCCACATGTGTACATGTGTATTTGAAAAATAGAAAAAGAACTACAACAAAAAGAATGAAAACTTGTCATTTGAGGGAAATGGATATTAAATTAAGTAAACCAGACCTAGAGAGACAAATATATTTTGTCTCATACATAGAATCTAAATTGAAAAAGACATGAGAGCAGAAGTGCTTCTACTGAGGAAGGGCTAGGGGAGTGGGGACAAGACACAGTGATGGCTGATGAATATGATCAAAGTACATTATATATGTGTATAAAATGTCAAAATGAACCCATTATTTTGTATAATTAATACAAACTAAAAAACAAGGAAATATTAAAATTAGATAGGTATGGTTGTACTGGCCTTTAATTCTAGCACTTGGGATGCTGAGGCAAAAGGACCAAAGTTCAAGGCTATCCTGGGCTACCTACTGAGATTCTGTATCAAAAAGAATGTTCCTCCCCAAAAGCAAAATAATCCACTACACAGCAAATCAATTATAACAAGACACTAATCACAACCGCAACCTTTTGCCCTTTTGTCTTCACTTACCGTTTTCTAGCTGAGGCACTGTGTTGGTTTTGTCCATTAAAAAGCAAAAACGAAAACAAACAAGAAACCAACCTACACTCTATCTTTTGCCTCAATATTTTAAGCAATGGATTTGTGGCTTAGAAATTTGATCAGAAATGTAGGGGAAAGGATTCATTGTGAAGCTGTTTGCCTCAGTATTACTACTGCATTGATTCTAATAGGAGCATCAATAGTGGCAGGGGTGGGGGACGATGACAGGCTCCACTGCAGTCCATATGGGAGAGTGGACGGCCATATTTATGATGGTTCACGAAGAATTCTCACCAACCTGGGAAACTGGGGCTAAAGCAGGCTGCACATTTGACTGCATAGCACGGAAATGGCAAAGACTGTGTCAAGGGGTTGAGAGGAATGAAAACAGCACAATAGGAGGTGCCCTGGGATTCTTCACTTTATCTGCTTTGTCCAGGTTCTTCATGACAAGGTAGTACTACTTTGATTTTGAGCAAAGACTAGCATGCTTCTAATCTTATTTCATGTCTTCCCCTCTGTTATCGTGAAAGGAGCTATTAGGCTGCTTTAGGGAGGTAAAGGGCTAAGCTGATCAGGGCAGCTGCATGTAGGGGTGTCAGGAAGGAAGCCACAGCAGGGGTCAGAGGAGACACCTGGCCATCAGGTAGAGATGGGCTGATGTGAATGGAGGCTGAAGGAGAAAGGCTTTGAGAAAGGCCACCATGACAGATTAAAGAGATAAGGCCTGGACCTCAGGCAGGGTTGTGAGGATGGGGGGCATCCAGAGACAGCTTAGAGCAAGACACATCAAACCATGTGATGGGACTCCTAGCCCCAAAGGTGAAAAAAGGAGGGATGAAATTGACACTGTGGTCCTCAGTCATGAAACACTGGTAAATGTGATCTCAGGAGAAGCTCCAAGGTCAGGAAACTACAGAAACAGCAATTTAGAGTGGTGTGGGGGGGAGGGGACAGAGGGTTACTCAGTTATTGAACAGGGTACTTATATTTATCAAATGCACACCCAGTTAAGGCTTTCCCTTATCCTGATGACAACCACTTGAATTAGCTGTCATAACTTCTTTTTAATAGATGAGGAAATTGGGTATTAGAAATATTAAGAATTAGCTAGGTTCAGTGATAAATGCCTATAGTCTTAACACTCAGGATTCTGAGTCAGGAGGGTCACAGTTTTAAGAACAACTTGGGCTACATATTGAGATCTTGTTGAGGGAGGGGTGTGTGGCTATGGAGATTGCTCAGTTGAGGGGGTTAAGGAGATAGATTAGTTGGTAAAGTACTTGCCTTACAAGCAGAAAGAACAGAGTTTGATTCCCAAAACCCATGCTTTAAAAAGCAAGGTGCATCTGTGAGTATATCTGTAATGCTGTTGGGAAGGTAGAGACGAGTAGACCCTGGGATTTGATAGCCAGCTATTCCAGGATCATCTGTGAGCATGTCTGTAATAGACTTGAGAAGGTGGAGACAAGCAGATCCCTGGGATTCAATAGCCAGCCTGTGTAGCTTACTTGAATCCCAGGATAGTGAGAAACAAAAAATAAACAGCACCTGAGGACAAACCCCTGAGACTGTCCTTTGGCTTCCACATACAAGCAGATCTGTGTAGTGTACAGGGGGAGCGCAGGCCTGCTTTTCGTCCCGCCCGGCTCCCGCACAGCTAGCTTTAC
>LOJH01058267.1:1254-11433 GCA_001685095.1 Ellobius talpinus
GAAGACTGTTTCTTCTGCTCTCTGTCTTCCTTAGTTTCCTGTATATCTTTGTTGATAGTTGAGGCCTTGTGAGTTTTCGCCCTTCCATGTGAGCATGTCCATTGGTGTGACCCTTGTTCAGGTCACCTTTGGCCATCCATGTTGATGAAATTTCACAGGGGTAGCTTCTGACATTTCTAGGACACACAAACTCAGAAAGCTCCATTTTTCTTTGACTCTTACAATCATTCTGCTCCCTCTTCTGCAACGACCCCTGAGCCTTAGGTGCAATAATTGTGTTGTAGATATATCAGTTGAGAGTTAGCATCACAATATTTTGTAACAAAACATGTATGCATATATATGTACACACATATTCTCTCCCTCCCCCCTCCCCTTACGGAGGTACACTAACACATTCTTACAAATACACTCTGTTTAATGCCATTCCTTTGCTTCTTGTATCTTGGTCAACTGCACAAAGAAATCTGAATATCTCATGTAGCCCTGTTTTCTGAAAGCTTCCATTTTCTCCTCTCCTCTCCATTCTGGTTTTTCTTTTACTGTATTTTTGTGACTGAGATCTGTTGTGCTCAATAAGACACAGTTGCTTCATGTGTTACAAGTATAAATGATTGGAGCCACATGTTTCAAGACTTGCAGCCATGGAGTCTGGACCTTATTCTTATAGTTCATTCAATGAAACATGAGGACTGGGGAGAAGACCCAGTAGATAAAGTAAATTACGTGGAAGCTTGACAACCAGATACTCAGAATTCATGAAGAGTTAGGCAGATGTCGTGGGTACTTGCAGACCCATCAGTCAGGAATCAAAGACAGGGGATATCAAGGACAAGCTGACTAGTTGGACTACTCAGAACCTGTAAGATCCAGGTCAACAAGAGACCGGGCCTTGACAAATTGATTGAAGAAGACATGGCTGCTAACTTAAGGTTTTTAACAAGCATGCACATTTGTGCAAACATACACATATCATATGCAAACATTCTGACAAGCATTTCAAACACATACACACAGGACATGCAAGCAGCCATATGCAGTCACATACATTTAAAATGTAACTTGAAGAGGACATCGATTATAAGTGGGATTTTTTTAACAACTAAAAATATTTAGGTGGTGGTTTCATACCATGTCCATTTAGCAAAACAGTAGAAGTAAATTTCTCCCTAACACTTATGACTTTACCAACCAAGGGGTTTTTGACTAGGTTTAAGGTGTCAGGCATGTATTCCCTCCTTTGAAGATGACCACAAATTCAAGCAATGAGCAAATGTGGCAGTCATACACTGTTGAAACAATGGGCACATCTTGCCTCAAGGTTTGATATCATAATATTCTCTGGGAGAATACACTGGTGAGTTTTCACTCCCAATGACTTATGTAGTACCATCTGGCTCTACCTATACTACTCAGCAGTGAGGGGATACCTGAGTTTTATGACTTGTTGACAGCAGGTAAGGTTATTAGCTAGACTGAGATGTTATTGGAATTTAAGAAACTAAGTCTGAGTTCCAGGGACCACTCTCAGCTAGGGATGATCATTGCAAAATGAAGCGGCTTTATTGGAGCTGAGCTAGAGAATATGGATATGATTGGGACAGTCATCTCTGTTCCACCGAGGCCACAAATTGAGACAACAAAAGCATATAAACTTGGTGCTTCATTGTGACTGAGAGAAACTCTTGGTAGCTGTAAACACTTCTAGGCCTGGAGAAGCAGCATGTGGCAGCAGTGCTGGAGATTAGACACCTGAATCTTCCAAATCAAAACATGAGAGGGAGAAGAAATGGGATATTGGACTCAGAGTATATTCTTGCTGTGCAGAGTTCCCTTTTCCTTACATGTGACCAAAGCTACTTCTTATTCTGAAGGTGAAACTGTCCCAACAGTGTTGAGCATCATTAGTTTCTGAAAGTTCTAAAATAGTCTTAGGGTTTTTAAAGACCAATTCAACATGTAGAGTAACTTCTTGTGGTGTAGTGAGCCCACAAGTGTTATACAGTAAAAATACAGCCGGCAGATCTATTGGACTATCCACAGGAAGTGTATATGTACACTCTAGCTGGAGTAACCCACTTAGAGCTACGGGGACTTTGGGTAAGTCACTGTCACTTCTGTAAAAATCTTATGAAATTATGCCATGTCTACCTTCTCTAGTACCCCAGCAGTGTATAAACCTGACTTTTCCTGTAGGGTCACTGGATACCTCCCCCCCCACAACATGAAGCCATGGTGCAAAAAGGATTCAGTCAAACCTTTGTTCTCATAGGTAAAATCTACATAAATATAGCTCCCCCATAAACTTTCTTTATTGACAGTAGTCACTGATAAGAAATGAGCCCCATACAGGAGGTAATATGTCTACTCTAACAGCAGGCTCAGGAAGGTGTGATCACTGGTCTTCTGCTCTGACTTAACAGGCTACTAATATTCTGTATTTACCCTTTACCTTGGTTTCAACTAACATAGGATCATAACCCAGGAAATTAACTGTTTATACAGAAAAAGTCCTGAGTCACTAAAACCAGCTTCAGACAGAAAATTTCTCACCTGGGCACCCTGTTGGAGTCAGAAGCAGGGTCCCCAGAAGAGATTCCTTTTAACTCAACCAGGTAGATGCTAATGCAAACCAAGCCTGCAGGTTATTACACCTACCAAGGCTGGGTTCTCAGTTGCAGGGGAACTTGACAGCCTCATCCCCTCTGAGACATAAGGTGCCTCCTTGCCAGATGTTAGATCTCATTCACAAGCCAGTTTTTGCTTGTCGTAGAAGTCCTGTTCTGACCCCTTAGAGAGTGCTGAAGCAGGTACTCAGTAGCTCCCAATATTGTGGCAAAAGAACACAAATATAGAGTTCATGTTATTCCAATGCCGTAGGAACAACAGTTTCTTTGTGACAGCGAGTCACCAAGGAAATGTGTTGCAGCATCAGAAACTGGAGTTATGTAGGTATTTTTATAAGTAAAAGGAAACAGACATTTTACCTATTAAATAATGAAACAGAAACTACCCAGCAGCATCCTGACCTGATGATCCATTTGTCCTGCAGAAGACAAGGATTTTAGTGTCACAATCCACAACTGCAATAGGAAACTTTTATCTCCAAAATCTCCTTACTATGCATGTATTCAAGAAATAGTGATGATGGATATGAATAGAAAACTAGGTATTTATCATAGTATAAAGTCAGTAATATACTATGTGCTTCCAAGAGGGGGTAACAGAAAAGACCACCAGGAATTCTGATTTCAAAAAAGGTTTGGAATCTATGTGAGGAAGAAAGAAGCTGTCTCAAGAAAAAAAAAAATAGTCTCTAAACCACCTAACTATTGTCCTAAGGATTTTAGTGGTGAAGAATTGGAAGCAAATCAGGCCCTTCATATTGTCACCAAACACGTTCACCATAACCACTGCACACATGTGCGATGTATTAGTTAAAAATATGTCTTTAAGGGAACTATGACAATTATTAATATTGGCTTAAATATGTATATTCTAGGTGGAAATTTTTTATATTGTCTATGGTAGGGTATAGCTAGTTTTCTGACCAAGGAGAGCCAATTGTATATAATCTACTCAACTTCCTGTTAGGGAAATTATATGAATAAATATAAATTAACTTTGGTGGATATTGTATCACTGAATTATACGACAGTAAGTTAGGGCTTTTGTTTATGAATGTGTTTCAGTTATTAAACAGTAGCCAATAAATATGTCAATAGTGTCTGATATTCAACACTATACTAGTCTATCATAATTTCTGGCTTCAAACATATGTATTGAATGGGTTAATAAAGAAGGAGAAACATTCATTTGAAAGAACACAAAGGAAGGCCTTGTGAAATTTTTAAGGGAAAAATCTGACTTTTGAGATACCTACATGGGTGGGAAAAGTCAGGGAAAGAGAGCTTAGGCAAGTGGAGAGTGGAGGGATCAGGAGAATTGAAAATGACTTGAAAACAGGTATGGAGAGTTTCAGGAGATGAAGACACGTGGTAGCAGAAGGACCTGAAAACCCCATCACTGCTCATCAGTATCATCAGTAAAGGCAAAGAGGTGAAGTAAAAATTAGGAGCCCGCCTTATCATGATGTTGCTGTGTAAAAGCCTGCTATTAGGTAGTTACTTCTCACAGTAACTTTCAATAAACAACTTTTTGAGAAAGCAAACAAAAAGATCACACATAAAGAAAAGAAAACCAGTCCACAAATCACAACCCCAGAGAACCTAGACAACAATGAGGACCCTAAGAGAGAGTTACATCAATCTAATCTACATGGGAAGTAGAAAAAGACAAGATCTCCTGAGTAAATTGGGAGCATGGGGACTTTGGGAGAGGGTTGAAGGGGAGTGGGGAGACAGGGAGGGGAGCAGAGAAAATGTAGAACTCAATAAAAATAAAAAAATGGAAAAAAAGAAGTTCTGTGTTTGGACTGAATAAAAACAATGCAATCTCATACAATTTAAAGTTTTGCGAGTTATCAGCTCCACTGTTTCTAGTGGGCTATCCTAAAGAACACCTTTAGAGATGAATGGCTGGTTTGCAGCCATTCCCTACAGAAGCATAGACTTGATTTTCTGGTGCTTCATTCAGGAAGACCCATGAGAATCATGCTAGTTTTTACAGACAGTTTAAAGAAAATGGTATCTGTGTTTCTGTGTTTGTTTTGAATAAGAGAAACTTCAAAGGGTGAAATAGGGAAATGGGAAAACATTTTGGCATGTTTTTATAGACTGGAAGAGAGCAAGAATAAAGTAGCTAATCTCACTTGCAAATATTGAAGAGAGTTCTCTTCTCCAAACTCCTCCAATTCAATAGTGGGGTTCCATGAGATACATTGTAAAGCATTTACTGCGTAGTTCTTAGACTTATAATGACTCAAGCACCTTCGCCCGCTGTGTTCCACTGGACCGCATGACAGAATGGATATTAATTTCTTTATATACTGTAGGGATACCATTGTCTACATGACCATGTTACTAGAAGGATTAAATGAGATCCATGAGCAGAGTGCTAAATGTAATCCAGGATATATGACAAAATCCCATCCATGTATGTTAATGATTGATTATGTGTTGAGAATACATGTGATTTATAAGGTTATGGGATAATATGTTATGAAAGTATTCCCACTGAAGTCTGACAGTCTTGACACTAAGCCTTTATGTTCGCTCTGAGGAAGTACTTCAGTTTGATGAATGGATTATATTTTTTTTAAAACCAGGTCCTTTCTGTCATTGGACCCAGGTGAAGTTTTATGAGAGACATTGACGTACAGGGTTATAATAAAATCTACAAGTGTCTCCTGAGAATTAAATGGATTAATCATTTTGACCACCAAAAAAGTTGAACTCCTTGACTGCAGAACATTAAGATGTGACAATTCAAGATCAAAAGTCAGGGGGGCCATAAAAGTCAGTGTCTATGAATGTTTTAAAGATGACCTACTTAGCTCAGGAATATGGACCTTCCCAAGTGATTTTAGGTACAGTAATTCATCACCCCCTTCTTGTACATAACAGGACATAGCCACAGAAAAAAAGATTATACTACAAGTGTTTCAAAGGCTCTGAACGATAATATCCTCTGGTGACAACCTCTAACGTTGGAGGTTGCTACTCACTGCAGGCTAATGGAATTCCTTATTGCCACTTTCAGCCAATCTAACCTGTTCTCCATATAGCATCCAGAGAGAGTGGCCTTTTAAAAATATGCCTGGATCATACTATCACACTTGCTTGAAGTCATCCAATGAACTTGCACTGTGCTTTGATGTAAATCCCAAACCATTAGGCTGGCCTTCAAGGCCCAGCATGATCTGTGTCTACTCACCTCCGCAATTCGGTCTCAGACCCCACAGCCTTATCTCTGCCCTCCAGACATTGACCACTTTTTCTGAGCCTGTGACTCAATTCGCTCCTTCCCTCTTAGAAACTCTCAGCCTTTGTACTCCAGGCTCCTAAGTCCCAGACTGCTTTGTTGAGCTCTTTATATGGTTTGCTCCTGCTCATTCTTTGGTATCAGCTTAAATGTCACCCCCTTATTGAGCCTTAGTTGACAGTCTCCCCTTGGGCACTCTGCATCCCAACTTTGCTCCACAACAACACAGGTTTTTCAGACTTTAAAAAGATTAGTTTATTTATATTTTAACCCTCTTGTGACAGGTCTAAAAAAAGAGGAATTGGTCTGTTTTGCCTCTTACATAGCTGCCAATAGATATTTTAACATCTCCTACTTCATAGGTAATCTATAAATTAATATCCCTTCATGTCAATAATATAGTGGATATGTACTCAGCACTTTTGGTAGAACAAGTCTTGAATTGAGACTTGCCTTGCATGTGGCTTTCCACATCCACCCCTTCACCAAGCTTCTGAGGACCTCTAACACCTTACATCTTGGTAGATGGAGAGGCTAAGACAAAGATGCTTAGTATTTATACCAAGCCCACCGGCTAGAGAAGATAGAGTGATATTTAGCCTGAACATGCCTGAGAGAATGTAGAGAGCTCTCTGGCTGGACTCAGCAGACTCTGAGACTTTGCTCTTGTACCAGGCCAACCCTAGTCATTCCATAATGCTTTTCACAGACTGAAATGCTGCCCCTGCTATGGCTACCATCAGTCTGAAGGGACTGTAAATGGAACATTTGTCACAAGGTTTGAATTGTTGAGTAGGTTTTCTTATATCACATCTAGAATTCTTCATGGTCAGACTATATTATGCACCTTTTCCTCTCTTTTTCCTCTGCAAAATAAGTAAATTCTAAGCAATTCCTTTGTCTTAGTTAAGGTTTTATTGCTGAGAAGAGACATCATGACCACATTTAATTGAGGCTGGCTGACAGTGTCAGAGGTTTAGTCTATTATCATCATGCCGGAAGGAAGGATGACAGTACTCAGGCAGACACAATGCTGGAGAAGGAGCTGAGAGTTCTACATCTTGCTACATAGGCAGAAAAAGGAGGCTGTGTGCCCCACTGCGTGCAGCTTGAATATATGAGACCTCAAAGCCTGCCATCATAGTGACACATTTCCAGCAGCAAGGCCACAACTCCTAATTGTGCCACTCCCTGTGGACCACTTGAGTGTGGGAGTCATTATTGTTCAAATTACCCTTCATTCTGCTTTTGCTGCATATGCTATAAATATAAGAACAAACCTGACAGAAATAATTTCTTTGGTGGCTTTTATGAAAATGGTCACCATAAGCTTCATAAGGCATTGTTGGAGGAGGGGCTGCTTGTTTGTTCCCAGCCATTTAGCCCCAAAATAATCACAAAAAACTGTGCTAATTAAATCATTGCTTGGCCCATTAGCTCTAGCTTCTTTTTGGCTAACTCTTTTTTTAATTATTTAACTTTATTTTATGTGCATTGGTGTGAAGCTGTCAGATCCCTTGGAACTGGAGTTACAGACAGTTGTGAGTTGCCATGTGGGTGCTGGGAATTGAACTCAGGACCTCTGGAAGAGCAGCTAGTGCTCTTAACCACTGAGCCATCTCTCCAGCCCCTGGCTAACTCTTACATATTAATTTAACCCATTTCTATTAATCTGGGTATTGCCACGTGACTGTGGCTTACCAGCTAAAGTCCCAACATCTGTCTCCAGCAGGGCTACATGGCTTCTCCCTACTCTGCCTCCTTTCTTCCAGCATTCAGTTTAGTTTTCCCCACCTACCTAAGTTNGACCTCTGGAAGAGCAGCTAGTGCTCTTAACCACTGAGCCATCTCTCCAGCCCCTGGCTAACTCTTACATATTAATTTAACCCATTTCTATTAATCTGGGTATTGCCACGTGACTGTGGCTTACCAGCTAAAGTCCCAACATCTGTCTCCAGCAGGGCTACATGGCTTCTCCCTACTCTGCCTCCTTTCTTCCAGCATTCAGTTTAGTTTTCCCCACCTACCTAAGTTCTTCCCTATCAGCAGGACAAGGCAATTCTGCCAATGGTATTCATAGCATACAGAGGGAAATCCCACATCAAGGAATGGCACTATTAGGAGGTGTGATCTTGTTGAAGTAAGCATGGCCTTGTTGGAAGAAGTGTGTCGCTGTGGTTTTGAGGTTTCAGATGCTCAAACCAGGCCCAGTGTCTCCATCTCTTCCTGCTGCTTGGCAATCGGGATGCAGTACTCATAACTACCTCTCCATGACCATGTCTTTCTGAAAGCCACCATGCTTCCCACAATGAAGATAATGGACTAAACTTCTGTACTGTAAACCAGTCCCAAGTAAACATTTTCCTTTCTAAGAGTTGCCATGGTCATGATGTCTCTTCATAGCAATAGAAACAGTAAGTCAATTTGTAACTTCAATGGAACAGGAAGTCAGATACTAATTTTGTGAATAATTTAATAAATACAAAGGGAATTTAGGCAGTGGTAAATTTTAAGAGAAAATAAGACAGGAGAAAGAGATAAACTGGGGTCTGGCACAAGAGAGCTACTGTAGACATGGCAGTCGGGAAGTGCCTTACTGTGGAAATGATATTTGAAGAAAAGCCCCAAAATAAGATCTGCTATTGCAAGAGCATGGCATATTGTAGGTGTCTGAACTGTGAATGAAATAGATTTGTGCAAAGGCGAGAAAGGCAGAGTGTTTGGTCCAGATTGCATGCTAGCAGAATCTGTTCAGGCTCATTGTCCCCAGACATCAGTAATCTACCTTGTACTCTGCAAGCATAGTGTTTTTTAAATCTTCAGATTCACGTGGGAGTGAACCAATACAGTAAACATGCATTTCTTACACCAATAGATGTTGGACTTTCAAAGGAGAAGGTATCTTCAAGCAATCCCAGTGGGCAGTGACCGTGGACAGAATGAAATCCATCAAACTGTAGAGATTGAGGTTTCCTCAGGAGGTCAGTGTTACATAATCCCATAGTTAATAAGGACCAATGCCCTACAGGGAAGACAATAATCCATTAGAAGTCAACAGGAAGCTATCAGATAAATTGTGCAAACTCTAAATCTTTGGTTTCCATAGGAAATTTCCCAGAATATGAACAAAAGGCATTCTCAGAAGTACTGTAATCAATTTGTTTATGAATTTGTCTGTTTCTTCCCCCATCTCATCCCACATCTGTCTTACAATTGCAACCTTGCAATACCAAACCCCCATAAAAATTTATCCCTGACTTTGTTCTCAAAAGGCTTGGAACCCATCCAGGAAGTCTGAATTTATTAGTGACAGAAAAGATAAGATGAAGCTGATGAGGTGAACACGTTAATTCTTGAAGACTGTGTAGGTCAGGACAAGGACTCTAGACTTAGCCCTATAGCAGAAACATGCCATGGTCTTCTTTATATCATTTTGAAAGACCTCTTTGGTTGCCCTTTGCACAGCTATCTGTTACTAACAGAGTCCATGCTGTGCATCTGGCAATTGATAAATGGCTAATGATGTTTCACAGATGTATGTTGTCTCAAATTCTCCCTTTACGTCTAGGTGTGATCATTTATCTCCTCCATTGGTCAGCCTGTTAATAGGTGTTTTCTGTGGACTTGAGTGACATATATGCATTTTTGATTTCACCCACTAGCTTTTTCTTTTATCCCATAAACTTCTGTTCTTCTTGTGACTCTCCTTTTCTACCCTCAGGCAGCATTTTTATCGAGTTGGGGTTAAGAGCCTGAACCATTAACTATGATTTAAGAGGTGATTTAGTGAGATTTAGCATTTCTGAAATGATTCTGTAGCTGAGTTGAAAAAGAGGAATGTTCTTTTTGTCAAAGTAATTAAGCTTGGGCTACTTTTCAGGGCAGTCTCTTGTATTATCTCTGCCCACAAGCACTGCAGAATGAAATTGTGGCCATTTAAAAAGGAAGAGCTGAGCATTTAAGCCTTTTCTTCTATAGCTTTCTGTATTTTTTCCATTGAGGATTATTATGCATTTTGAAATTATCAGTCTAAAGACAGAGTGGAAAAACCTCTGAGTATGAGAGTTCAACCTTAGATTCATAGGGAGCACTAACGTCCACACGAGTGTGGAACTAATGTCACAGAGTGGAAATCAGCTAGGACATTATTCCTTTCCTACACTGAAGAAGGGGTATAACATGGAGGCTGGCTTGTTGGGGTTTCCATCCCATCTGGTACCCCACAGCCGGCATGTCCCAAAGAAAGTCACAGAGATCTCCATAAGTTATAAAACTGATTGGCCCATTAGCTCAGTC
>LOJH01058268.1:0-11433 GCA_001685095.1 Ellobius talpinus
TCATCAGTGTGGCTATAGGATGGGGCCAGTTGAGGCTCCCTCTCCTCCACTGCATTCTCAGAGACGTTTGAGTGAGATAGTTATTATATAGCTTGAACAATAATTAAATTTTTTTTGTTTTATTTTTGCTTGGTTTGGTTTTTCTTAGAATGTTAGGATATATAATGTTAGGATATATAGATATAGATAGATAGAGAGAGAGAGAGAGAGTCAGGCATGATGGAATGTACTTGCATTCCCAGCACTTGGGAGATAGAGGCAGGAGGATCAGAATTTCAATACAGAATACAGGTGTATGTGTGTGATGTGTGTGTGTGTACATGTGTATGTACATATAGTGAGTATGAGGCCAATTTGGGATATTTACCACCTGTCTCAGCTGAGCAGTAGTGGCTCATGCTTTTAATCCCAGCATTTGGGAGGCAGAGGCAGGTAGATCTCTGTGAGTTTGAGGCCATCCTGGTCTACAGAGTGAGTTCCAGGATAGCCAAGGCTACACAGAGAAACCATGTCTCAGAAAACAAAAGACCGTCTCAAGCAAAGAGAAGAATGTTATGATGTAATTTTTATTCTTAAATAGACCTTCTAATGTGAATAATAGGGATAAAATTGGACTTTATCCCATTCCTTTTACTAGGTAAAAAATGTTGGCCATTAGAAATGTTGGCCATTAGAAATGTTGGCCATTAGAAATGTTGGCATGGGGGTTGGAAAGATGGCTTAGAGGTTAAGAGCACTGACAGCTCTTCCAGAGGTACTGAGTTCAATTCCCAGCAATGACATGGTGGCTTACAACCATCCATAAATGAGATCTGGGGTCTCCTCTTCTGTCAAGCAGGAATATATGCAGGCAGAAAACTGTATACATAATAAAAAGTTTTAAAAAACAACAGAAAAAGAAATGTTGGCATGGTTATTACATGAAGTTCACGCTGCCTTTTCTGGGCCCATTCTTATCAGGAAAGGTGTTAATGATTTAAGTGTGGGAAAGTGTTGTAGTTTCCTAGAATCAGTAATAAGCATCTCTATAGAACCACCTATGTAGTATACAAATGTTTTGTTTTTGTAATGTTTTACTGGATTCTGACTAAACTCTGGGCTTGGTGCAGGGAATCCTGTCTAAACCATAACATATTATAAAAAAAACTGAGATATAGGTTGCAGACTTGACAGAGTAATATGGCTAATAAATGTGGACTCCAAATCCAATTTTCTCTTTTCTGCTTCTAAAAGTGAAATCTAGGGACTGAAATCAAAGGGTGCCATGAGGGTGCCTGTGGCTGCTATATAAGCTGGTACAAGAGAGGTACACTTGCCCTGATACTCTGCATGGTCTTCCACATGGAGATCAGCTTCTTCCTTGATTAGAAATCTGCCATTAACTCATGCTTATTTTTGTGCTTTTCACATGACCAATAATCCAGTTTCTTTGTATGTATTGTAGTCTTAACTGCTGTTGTTGTGGTGTGGAAGGGAGCACATCCTTTCTGTTCATCCTTGAAAAGAAAAAGGAGGGCTGGAAAGATGGCTCAGAGGTTAAGAGCACTGACTGCTCTTCCAGAGGTCCTGAGTTACATTCCCAGCAACCACATGGTGGCTCACAGCCATCTGTAATGAGATCTCATGCCCTCTTCTGGCCAACAAGCATACAGACAGAACACTATACATAATAAATAAATAAATCTTAAAAAAAGAAAAGAAAAAGGAAAGCAGAATACTGTTAAAGAACAAATGTTTTTCTATTTTCATGAAAGCAAATGTTATAGATTTGAGATTATCATTGTTGCAAACCCAGATGTTTAATAGCAAATAGTGACAATCCTCCCTAAGGGCTTCATGTTGAAAACTCATTTAAGAAGCTACCTTTGTGAATCCCACCACACTCCGCAGCTGCCCCAGCTTATAGACACATACTGCCTTTTTCCCTTATGCTGCCTTCTTTTTCAAGTGTTTTTTCCCCTTCTGTACTTTATCAGGTATTTTTGGTGTTTAAGGACCAATTCAGACTTTGTACTAGTTTCTCTATAGTGTCTTTAACTCCAGCAGAATTTGTTTTATGGCAATTGATACTCCTAATGTATTTCCATTGTTAGGATATGATTTGAAGCCTGCTTGAAGATGCCACTCTTGACTTTTGTCTCTCTTAGTTAATTGTGGGTCCTTTAAAGTCTGGAATTGTATTTGTCTTCATACCCCTAGTACTTGGCAGGGTGCCCTGTCTAGTAGACAGTCAATAACTATTGTATTGAATTTGAATTTATTTTTAGGTACTTTGCAGCAACTCAATTTGAACCTCTGGCAGCAAGATCTGCTTTTCCCTGTTTTGATGAGCCAGCATTTAAGGCCACATTTATCATCAAGATCACAAGGAATGAACATCATACTGCATTATCAAATATGCCTAAGGTATTGTGACATGAAGGTAAAATCTTTGGATGGACCTCTTATCTCTGAGAACAATTGGATTCCTCTTTACTGTACCATTGGTAGGAATATTTAGATTCATATGTGTATATTTCTGAAATAGTTAAATAAAAATGGAAAAATTTGCTAGGCTAAGGAACTCTTGAGGAAGGAAAAGACTGCAAGATTTAGAATGCGTGAGTAGGAGTGTGAATTGTTTTCTTGCTCTACAGTTGCACAAATACGAACACTGAATTAGTACAAATCCAGGAAATCACTTGAGAAATAGTGAACTTGCTCTACTAAACAATGATGAGAGTGTGGAACTGTGATTATTCTTGGTGTTTTGGCAAATGAAACTTTGGATTGTTGTCATGTAGAAGTGGACAGCAAAACTGGGAGCCTCTTTCTTGAGTGTTAATTGTGTGGGAGATAGTAGAGGCAACACCCAGCAGAGGAGTTTTATGCTAAGCATAACTTAGGGCTCCTTTTGTGTCTACCCAAAAAAAAAAGCTGTGGCTTTGTGTGGTCTCTGTGGTGCTTTGTAGAACCTGTGTAGCTAGGGGTGAGGAATAGCCACAGCAGGCAGGTAATGCAAGCTACCCTCAGACAGTAGACAGCATGATCCATCATTGTCACAGCCCTGCTCATAACCGAACGCTTCACCTTAATCAGTCTCTTACAGAGGTGGGCATCTACTTGTCTGATAACCCAAGTGTAACCAAATTCATGGTTGAGAAATCCTGAGAATTGCTGGCATTTCTCACCTTCAGTCTGTTGCAGACTTCTCTAATGACCTAACATATTTGATTCCACTAAGTTTTCCTTATGGAGCACTAGATTGTGTTAGAAGATATCTTAGCTACAGTTCCTTTTTAAAGTCAGTTGTCCTAAGGTTCTGGGGTGGGGGAAGGAGTTGAGTTTTGCTACAATTTTTAAATGGAAAGACAAAACTAATGCTCCCTGTAACTTAAATATATTGAGAGTTATGTTAGGGTTTTCATGATATTCGATGTGTCCTCTTGATCAAGGGTGGTAGAAGAAACTGAAAGAAGGGGCTTTGTTCTCTAGAAATTTGTGTTGAAAGATTAAAATATGCAAGTATTATCTACATTAATTTTTAGTTTCTCAGTATATTTGTCATTGATTGCTTTAATTACAGAACTGTCATCTTTTTTCCCTTTGGCTATAGAAGTCATCGGTCCCTGCAGAAGAAGGACTTATTCGGGATGAATTTTCTGAAAGTGTTAAAATGAGCACGTACCTGGTTGCTTTCATTTTAGGGGAGATGAGGAACCTGAGTCGGGATGTAAATGGAACCCTGGTATGTTCCTGTACTAATTCTCTGAACACCTATTTATATAGTAAGCTAGGTAGAATTAATTCTTTAATGTTTCTTGGTAGTTACCGTATGAAGACAAGCTTTTAGATCAAATTCCGATATTTTGTAACAGAAATACTACTTTTACTTAACTGTTGTGTTTATCTAAGTTGTTCTATTACCATTAAACACTTGGGAGTCAGATATTGGGTTGGAAACCTGATAGACCAAAGAAGCCATGGAGGAGCAATCAGCTGACCTTCTCTACACTTCCTACACCAAAAAGAAAGTCCAAAAAACCCTGCTAATCCTGTGCCTCTGTTGTATTCTGGGTCCTCTGTATATGCTATGACTAGTCCTTGTCAACTAGTCGCTGGCTCCACCCCTGATTCAAAGTTAACTTTATTAACACAGTCTCAGGGTGTGAATATCCCACAACACTTAACTCTTACTTATTGCCATTCATTTAATACCTGAAAGTCAATAGTTTTCAAGTTTCCTATTTTATAGTAGAATCATTGTAAGACAACATAATATACTAGCATTTCTAGAACTGTACTGTAGAAAATATGATGGTCAGTAGCCTTATATAGCTCTTTAGGTTTAAACTAAAATAAAATGTATGGAGGATCTCTGCTTGCCATACTTCAAGAGTTATAGTAGTTTGTGTGGCTATTGATTATAATAGTATATTGGCTGTAAAAATGAGATGAATACTCTTTAAAAAAATTTAGTAGCCGGGCAGTGGTGATGCATGCCTTTAATCCCAGCACTCAGGAGGCATAGGCAGGAGATCTCTGTGAGTTTGAGGCAAGCCTGATCTACAAGAGTGAGTTCCAGGACAGCTAGGACTGTTAAACAGAGAAACCCTGCCTCGAAAAAAACAAAAACCAAAAAAACCCAAAAAATTTAGGTGCTGGTCTACATATCAGCAGTGTTTCCAAGCATGTGAAAGGCTCTAGTTTCAATCCCCAAAACCAGAAGAAAAAAACAAGCCCTTGTTGATTTTATTCATAGAGAATGTGTACGATTATTTAACTTATGGGCCTAGTTTATTTCCATTTTCTCATAATGGGTGTTTTAATCAGGATATTTTGTTTTTCTTTGTCATTAGTACCCATGTGTAAATAGTTATTTGATTTGAACTTTTATAGTAGAGATATAAGCACTGATGATAGAGAATTCTTTTTAAGTACCTACTTCCTATTTACTTTCCAAACCTGCCCACAATCTGCCATGCTAGCTTGTTATTGTCTGTAGGATTACATTAAAATCTGTCATTTTGATATTTAAGACCATTCTTTACAAGCTCAACTGTATTTTCAGTTGTTGTAGAGTGAATTCTTCCATCACTCCCAGTGTCACAATTTATTATTAAATATATAATCCACCGCCATGTATGCTTCACACTGGGAGAAAAGTTTAAGAAAAGAGTTTCACAAAGCTTTTTTGGGTGGTAGGCAGAGGCTTTTATTCATCTGTATTAGATGGCAGAACAGTTTAACAAGAATATGTCTTTGGTATGGATGGAATTGGTCCTTCATAATTACTAGCTCTAATCTCTTGAAGAGACTACATCCTGATCCCCTGTACACCTCATTTTTCAGCACTATAATATATATACAGAGATGCACAGGAAATAAAATCCATTTATATGTATATATGTATTATATATGCATATAAGTACATATGCATAGGTAGAGTACACAATACATTTTTCCATATGTAGCCATATTATTTAATCTTTTGCACACCAAGAGATTTAATCTCATTTTTAGTGCTTCCTAGTAGTAAATATGGATTTTTTTTAACAGCATGAATAAACAATAGTTGTTGTTGAAAGCTGCTTGTTTATTCCCAGCTGCCCAGACATGAATAACCACACAGAAATTGTATTAATTAAATCACTGCTTGGCCAATCACTTAAGCGTATTGCTACCTAGTTCTTTCATCTAGGATTAACCCATTTCCATTATTTTATATTTTACCATGAGGCTTGTGGCCTACCGGCAAGATTCCAGCTGGCAGTTCACGTCTTTCCCCTCTGGCAGCTACGTGGCGTCTTGCAACTCCGCGGCGTCTTGCAACTCCGCCTTTTTTCTCCCAGCATTCAGTTTAGTCGCCCACGCCCCACCTGCCCAGCTCTACTCTATCCTTTCACAGGCCAAGCAGCTTCTTTATTCATTAACCACAAAAAGCAACACATATACAGAAGGACTTTCCACACCAAATAGTTTTACTATTTTTTTCCTTTTTTATTAGGAAATGGATAGGGCTATACTTTGTATTAGCAGGCTATGCTAGGAACTTCATGTTTCTCTTGAGGTTTTTGTTCTGTTCTGTTTCCTTGCTTTCTGCTTCTGTGTTTGTCATCAATGGGCTAGTTGAAAGAATTAATTTCATCAGTCAGATATGAGTACCAAATCTGGCATGTAGCATTTAACGAGAGCCCTCAATTGTACTATCAATATAATTTTAATTTATTCACAAACATGTTTTTGTTCAAAATTTCTAAAGTAATTTAAGTCATGTTAAGGTTCCTGTTGTTGTGATGAAACACCATAACCAAAGAAACTTGGAGAGGAAAGGGTCTGTTTGGCTTATACTTCCATAGCACTGTTCATCATTGAAGGAAGTCAGGACAGGAACTCAAATAAGGCAGGATCCTGGAAATGGAAGCTAATGAAGAAGCCGTGGAGGGGTGCTGCTTACTAGCTTGTTTCTATGGGCTTTGTTCAGCCTGCTTTCTTATATAACCTAGGGATAGCACTACCCACCATGAACTGGGCCCTCCCCTGTCAATCTTTAATTAATAAAATGACCTAAAACTGGATCTTGTGGCAGCATTTACACAATTGAGGTTCCCTTCTTTCTGACTCTACCTTATGTCAAGTTGACATTAAACTAACCAGGACATATCCCAAGTGTCTTTTAATTATCCTGGTACACTTTGCCCATTTGATATAATTTCCTTCTAGTTCATCTAATCAGTCATTAAGAAGAGACTCAATATATTCTTTATGTTAGGAATTCTTGCTTTCTGTAATGTGTTCAGTTAACCTGTTTTGGAAAGGCAATGTGTCCTTTAGATCCTACAGGCCATGTTATTACTTCACATGGTTCTGCTTTTGTTAGCTAGTTTTTTTCTTACTTTAAGGCACAGACAGGTTAAACCTACCAGATCCTCTATTTTTCAGTTGTAAAGAACCCTTTGCTCTAGATAAACAGGGTTTCCATAGTTGTAGTTATAGAAATCTCTTAAATGGTCTTAGTAGTAGATGACAAGAAAGCATTTAGGCTTTAAGGCTTTAATATAGCTATTAAGGCCTAGTTGCCAGTAGACTTCCATTTGACTGAACTAAGATATTTGTTTTTCTTTTTTTTCCTTTAATCTTTTTATTAAGTTTCAACCCACAGCCTTAGGCTTTTTAACGTCCTCCTGTACCACAGAACTGTACCCCAAATCACCATATAGTAGTAATTAGTGTTCTCTTACCCAGCCCAAACTGTTGTGTAAGGCATGTTGTTGTTTAGTGAAGACCTGTAATATTACTTACTCAGGATGCTAAGACAGGAGAATCACAGGTTCAAGATGTGCCTGAGCTACAAAATGAGTTCAGACTGAGCCTGGAGAACTTACTGAGACCCTGTATCCAAATAAAAAGTAGAAAGAGGCCTGGGGAAATAGCTTGAGTGGTAGAGGGCTAGCCTAATATGCATGTAGCCATATTTTAAATCCTTCAGACCACAAAATGACAAAAAAAATTCTACTTAGATACATTGTTCTCCTATTTTCCACTGTTTTATTATTATTTTGGAATAAGGATGATATAAATATAATGAAGAGATGATGTATATGTATTAAGTTAAAAGCACATGTTCTTTACTTTTTTTTCTTTTCTGTTTTTTCTTTTTTTTAAGACAGAATTTCTCTGTGTAGCCTTGGCAGTCCTGGAACTTTATAGACTAGGCTGTACTTTATTTTTTTCTTTAAGGAAAAGAAAAAGAATTAGAGAGTAAGAAAAAAAATCCAAACTACCCCTTCTCCTAATAGGGTTCTAGGATTGAGAATAATTTCATCCCTTGGTCAAATTTCAGTTTCTTTAATAATCATATCATACGTACTTAAACTTTTCATTTGTCTACCAAATGGTAGGTAGAAAGCATAGGTATCTAAGCAACCTGTGTGCTTTTTTATATTTGCTTTTTCGTGAGTGTGTGCCCTGAAGTGAATGACCAAGGTAAGACCTGAATTATAGTGAGGGTGTCTAATGATAGGTTTTTTTAATATTACATGATCCATAAAAGCAAGCCAACAACTGAAGTTAATATTTGTTTACTAATATGTATTTACGCCCTACTGGAGTACAGGCGTGATAATAGGTGCCAAGAGGATTAACACCTTAGTTTGTGCTGCAGATAACTCATCATTGCTGTAGTCCATAAATAAAAGCATTTCTATGTCATAAGAGTGTAAGATTGTAAAATTAGATAGGCTAGTGCATATAGTTTGCTCTGAGATGTAACACAGTTTATTTGAGATATTGGAAAAACTTTAAAACAATTAAAACACTAGGTAATTCTTTTGTGTGGATATGGATATAGATGACTTGTTCTGTGTGGAAAAGATCTCATGTAATATGCACTTCTTGAATTTGGTGGTCCTAACAGTGCCCAGCTGAGTGTCATGGCATTTTAATTTTACCTATCTTTACATTATGGATTATGTTTCTCTTTAGGTTTCTATATATGCTGTACCAGAAAAGATTGATCAAGTTCACCATGCCTTGGACACAACCGTAAAGCTCCTTGAATTTTATCAAAATTACTTTGAAATTCAATACCCACTTAAGAAATTGGGTAAGCTATTAATAGTGTCTTTGATTTTTAGTGCAATTTGTAATGAAGATTTGCTTCACAAATGATTTTTTTAGAAAAAGCTTTTGCCAAAATTATTGGGTTTTTTTTTTGGTTTTTCGAGACTGAGTTTCTCTGTAACTCTGAAGCCTTTCCTGGAACTAGCTGTTATAGACCAGGCTGGCCTCGAACTCACAAAGATCTGCCTGCCTCTGCCTCCCGAGTGCTGGGATTAAAGGTGTGCGCCACCACCACCAAGAAACATTGTTTATGTTGTAAAAATTGTATTTATTAAGATTATTTGCAATCTATAAGTTTTTTAAATGAACTTTAAGTTATTTATATAACTTATAAGTTTATGAGGTTTTAGGAATTTGCTTAGAGCTCCATCTGGAGTTTAACTAACTTTCAAGAAATTTCCAATTCAAATATTAAAAAGTAAATACTGGGAGCCCATGAAAGCAAGATTTAACTTCTGTTCAGTGTGATGCTGGTTCTGAGTGGGATTTGACCTGGGCTTTGTCTTGCTTACTGCAGTCTGATTCATTGTGAGGGAAATGGGCTATTTTTTTCTTTGTTTGGAGACATTAGAATTGTTGATCACAAAAGGGTTTTATCACTTCTTCCTCAGCTGACAGCTAGGTATATAGCATGTAGTTCTAGGAAAAAGAAGAAAAAGGAAGATTCTCAGTGTTAAGGATCATGGAAGATCTCATTGTCTTTACTGGGTAGAGAATCTTGACTTAGGGTATTCCTTAAATGAGAAATTGATCTCTTTATTCTTGTTATGTCCAGATTTGGTGGCCATTCCTGACTTTGAAGCAGGAGCAATGGAAAATTGGGGCCTGCTTACGTTCAGAGAAGAGACTCTTCTGTATGACAATGCCAGTTCTTCAGTAGCAGATAGAAAACTGGTTACAAAAATCATCGCTCATGAGCTGGCACATCAGGTATTACCAACCAGTGCTATTACACCAAAAGCCCTAGAGTTTTAGTAAACACCTGTATATTATTAAGTATGTTACTCTCCTGTGGTTTTAGTGTTGCTATTATATAGAAAATGATGCTTTTTAAATGCAAACTTAATGGCCAAGGGAAAATAATATCTGTTAGAACTTCATATTTAAGTCATTTTCACATCCATTATCTCATCTCACAAGTGTCTAAGGTGAGTGGTAATTCCATTTTACATGTCTAGAAACTGAGACTCAGATCTAAGAAATGATTTGTTTAAACTTATACAGCTATTAAATTTTAGCATTAAGCCTTGAAGAATAAATGTATCTTCAGATTATCTTTTTTATTACCTCAGTGCTGGGGTCAAGCCCAGAACTTTGTATTTGTTATACAATACTTTACTGCTGAGCTAAATTCCCTAACCATTGAATATAATTTTTTCCTTATTAATACATATCTGCATCACATCTAGCAACTACGAGCTGCTCAATGTAACCTTGTAGGATAGAATTTTTTCCCTCAGTTATACCCTTTCCCTTATTAAGTCAAAACCTTCTTACTGTGTAGCTCAAATTTCTTTTGCCTCAACTCTTGAGTACCAGATCATAGGTGTGGGCTCTCATACCCAGTACCAGATCATAGGTGTGGGCTCTCATACCCAACTCTTGAGTACCAGATCATAGGTGTGGGCTCTCATACCCAACTGACCAAATTTCTTTTTCCTGCTATAACTGGGTTCTCAATTAATGTGGGAGAAGGAGCTCTCCCCAGTATAGAGTGAAGGAATTCTTTGTATAAGATTAAAAAAAGAAAAGACTTATCCATGTATATCCCCATTCCAAAAATATTATCTCTGTTGTGCCCTAGATATGAGATGCTTTTCAGTGTAGGGTGTGATGGGAAGCTGTGGCCAGTTAACTCTGTAGATGACTGTGTGACCCTTGTAAAAACTTGTTGGCAAGCTGATAAATGAAGCTTTTTTTCTAATCTTATTTCTTGGACCATTCATTGCCACTTAGAATATTTCTCTTATTTTTTCTTTTGTTTAGGGCTTTATAACTTATCTTCCTGTTAAATATATTTTTAAGATAGTATCTTAGAAAAATTAATGATTGAACTCTCAAAAGTAATTTTGTTTTATTGTAGTAATAACCTTATTTTTTGCTACTGATTTGAAATAAAACCCAGATTACACTGAAAAATTTGTATACCCTATGACCACTTTTTGTTGCAGTATTTTAAAAAGAAGTTTGTTTATTTGTGTATGTGTATATGTATGTGTGTGTGTATGTGTGTATGCCTGTATATGTCTGTGTATGTGTGCCTGTATGTGTCTGTGTGTGTGTATGTGTGTATGCCTGTATATGTCTGTGTATGTGTGCCTGTATGTGTCTGTGTGTGTATGTGTGTGTGCCTGTATATGTCTGTGTCTGTGTGTGTCTGTGTATGTGTGCCTGTATGTGTCTGTGTGTGTGTATGTGTGTGTGCCTTTATGTGTCTGTGTCTGTGTGTGTCTGTGTATGTGTGCATGTATGTGTCAGTGTGTGTGTGTATGTGTGTGTGCCTGTATGTTTCTGTGTGTGTCTGTGTTTGTGTATGTGTGCCTGTATGTGTCTGTGTCTGTCTGTCTGTGAATGTATGAGTGTGTGGGTGCACATGTGAAGCAGAGAAGAGAGCATCAGGTGTCCTCTTCTATCCCTCTACCTGTTCTGAGGCAGGGTCTCTTTACAAACATAAAACTCACACTTAGTGAGATTGGGAGCTCACAGACCACAGTGATTTGCCTGTTTGTACCTCCCTAGAGCTGGGATTGCAGATATTCGTGTAGAATTACATGATGGCAGGGCTGGAGAGATGGCTCAGTGGTTAAGAGCACTTGCTGCTCTTCCAGAGGT
>LOJH01058271.1:0-11185 GCA_001685095.1 Ellobius talpinus
GACATGTATACATCTCTAATTAAAAATAAGAGCTGGCTTTGGAGTTGGACAATGGCTATCTTTCTCTAAATCAAGCATGTTGTTTAGAGAAAAATTAGAATTTTTGTCTCATATCAGGAGCCATCTAGTATGGGACAGAAAGAAGATAGATTTTAAGGATATATTTTACTTTTCTCCATGACCAGTTTGGCTATATCATGTCTTTTGTTGAATATATGTCTTTATGAGTGATGTTTAAGTTTTCAACAAATGAACAGTAGATTTTCCTACAGTAATCTTTGAAGCTTCCAGGAAGAAGATGGGGCACCACAACAATGACTCCACCTGGTTGATATGATGTCATGATGCTGATAGTGCTACTATGAGACTGGCTTTGGAGTACAAGATATGGAAATGGTGTACCTTCTTACAATGTTCTGGATAGAACTTTATATAAGAACTTCAGAAAAGGCCTATTTACTACTCAGAGACCATTTGCTATTATACAAAACATAAATCTTGAAACTTAACCATAATTTTACTTTTACAAGATCCCATAGAAAAAACATTGCATCCATAACAGCAGAAAGCAATTCTACAAGATGATGTCCTCTCTCCAAACAAAATTGGTCATCAGGGTTAGGGACAACATTTCAGGTTCAATTATTACTCACATAGGAGAGGAGATTGGGGTGAAAATTATGTAGGCCTAGAGATATTAAAAAAGAGGATAATTGAATGGGATAATAGGTAATTTAGTGTGAACTAATTCATACAAATAATAATAATAGTGAGTAATAGAGTGAATACTTATGAGCTATTATTTATAGACAATTTCCACTGGTGTAGTTTCTTGTATATTGTACAAGTCCAAATATATTTGTTATATTGAATATGCTACTATTTTTGTTTACAATATTTGTATACCAATGCAAAGATATTTTGTCATATTGTATGCATGCATGTTTCTACCTCTGTTTCAGACATTTTGTATATTGATACAAGTTTAGGATATACTTATCATTTTGCATTATATATTTCTACCTCTTATCAAGATATTTATACATTGTTTACATTTTAGGTCTTTGTCCTTTACTGCACAGTTTTTTAAAGATTATTTTATATTCTGATATAAAATTTTAATATTTAATTTATGTAGGTATTAAGTATTATAGGTCAATAGTCCTGCATGATTGTTATAATTTTAGTCAGACTAATTAGGTTCTTTAGATACATAGAGATTGTATTCTGCATAGATAGGTAATCTTCAACCACTTCAAGGATCTGTAGAACATGGCATTTAAATAATTTAGGATTGTGTTGACATGAGACATGATTGCTCTTGGCAGCACTGATCTATTGATGAGACAGTTTAGAGCACCAAAGACACTCTACTTGGACTTTGTTTACTTCTTGGCACAATTGGTTTTGGGGCAATGAACTGCTCCTGCCTTGATCACTGACAAAGTGCATGATGTCAAGATTGGACAAGCAGAATACAAGAAAAAAGACTGCCAATCCTTGCCAAGACAGGGTAAGACTGTTCTGAAAATATACCTGCCTCTGAAAATGGTCTGTCAGTTACTCTAGCCCTTAGCCAATGTTGGTTGCTTCAACAATGCAAATGAGACTTTGGATTATTGCCAAGGCAGCCAGTTGTATCTGTCATCTACTGAACATTTTGGAAGCTTCTTGATTGCACTTCCTGCCTACTCAAATAATATTATCTCCCTTCTCAGGCCTTCAATGAGGTTGAAGATTATTAGAGAGTTGTACTTACTGTCCTCTTATGATCTAGCCAAGCCATTTCCAATACAAGACCTAGACTCCTTAAGATTGAATGTATATTAAAACATTAAGCATGTGTTCCTTGCTTAATATTGTTTATGCTGGTTGTAATTTTAATTTTATGCTTGATATCTGTTCCTTCTGTATATAGTTTTGCATTGGGTTTGGAACTCTATTATTTAAACAAAAGGGGGCGGTGCTGTGGGAGCCCCTTCAGCTCCTTCAGCCAATAGACTTTAAGTTACTAGCCCACTTGGGCATGGTCTCTTATACAATAAATGCAGCTATAGAGCGTGTGCTCACACTCTTGCTTCTGGATCTCACTTTTGGCTGCTAGATTTGGTTCTGGTTCCCCACTCATGAAGAGGGCTGTGATCTAGGACAGTGATCTGTGAGTCTCCCCTAAAAAAAATAACCCTTGATTATACATAATTCTGAACTAGTGTGGGTTTATTTTGTAACTTCCATCATCACTTCTCTAATGAAGTACAAGAGATGCATAAATATGTGGATAAATATTTAATAGACTTTTTGTCTCATTTGTTTTGACATTTTCTGTCTTGTTGATCTTTTACTTGTATAACATGGTTTCTAATTGGTACTTTGTTCAGTGTGGGTGTTTCTTGTCCTTTCTATTTTTTATTCTTTTGTTTTGTTCTATTCTGTTTTGTTAGCATTTTGTTTGCTCACCTTTTTTCTAAAGAGGGAGAAAGAAGGTTTGGGGATTGGTGGGATAGGCTTTGGGAGGAATTAGGGAAAAGGAAACCATGATTGTATGAAAAACTTTATTTTTAGTAATAATAATACAAGTTTATAGAGAACAGTTCAATAATATGTTTCTTTAACAAAAAAGAGCTGTAGGTTCTACCTTGGGTGCTGTTGTTCACCATTTACATTGGTTACAATCATGTCATTTTGTTATTTGTTACTGTGAACACTATGCTCACTAATCCATTAGCTTCAGGGTTTTCCCTTCTCTTCTCATCTCACAGTAGCAACAGTGGTATTACAGACATAGTCTACTGTGCCCAACTTTATATGAGGTAGATTCTCATGGTTTTGTGGAATGAGTGTTACCTACTGAGACAACTCCCAAGCTCCTGAACAATTTTTAAGAAGCTTTCTGATTTTACACATAAAAATCTTATGAAAAAATACATTTTATTTATTACAACTAGTGTAATTCTATTTAAAAATAGTGGTAAATAAATGATACATTAGAAAATACCTTAAATATCACAGGCCCTAAGTCCTTAGTTCATATCAACAGAGAGTCAAAACTCAGAATTCACACAGAATTTCATTATGAGCTTTGCTATTTGTGGAGGAATTATACTGTTTCCTAACTTGTTAACATTCAGACATTGTAAATTCTCAGACAGATATCAAAATCTCATTCTTTAATTAAAAGAAAATTAGTTTTTCTAGAAAGTGACTACTATAAGCTTTCCAAAAGAAACCCAAATCTTGATTAGAAGCCACTATGTCTCTTTAATTTTTTAAAAAGTATATGTTTTTATGTATGTTTATGTATGTGTTTCTGTATGAGTATCTGTGTGCCATGGGAATGCAGGAGCGCCCTGAAACCAGAAGAGAATATCCAGTCCCTTGAACTAGACTTTTAGGCAGTTGTAAAGCACTGGGATACAAAACAGGGGCTTCTGGAAGAGTGGCAAGTATTCTTCACTCCTAGCGCATCACTTCAGCTTGAGAAATCAGAATCTTATGTATATCGTTGCTTTACTGTATTCTTGGTGGTAATTAGCAAAAATAAAACTGGTTCAAAATTTTTGTTTAACAATACATTGCTAAATTTGCTCTCTATTCAAAAATTGAGTATATCTCCATAGCAACCCAATATCATATGATGCCAGCAATAAGTTATTTTTCCCTTCAGAATGTAATCTGACTCATTCTTGAATCTGCTCATGAATTCATTCATTAAATTCACACTATTTATTTGCTCTATTCTAGGCACAATGTTATTTTAAAAATGTTTGGCCATTCAGGTAAGAACATTTTAAACATTATTTTAATGAAGTTATTTCACAGAATAAATTTGTTCACAACCATCTGCTGAAGAGTATTTTCCAGTAATATCAGTGCTTATCAAGTTAGTGACTAAACTTTTCTATCAGCACACCAATATCTGATAGTCAGTAATAATGCCATGACCTTTCTCTGTTAAGATTTCCTAAAGCTCATTGCTGAAATAAACTGTAGCCTTGAATACACCTTTACCATAGGCAGAAAGCAACCTAGAAACAGATCTAAGCCACTGGAGGCATGAAAGAGAAAATAACTTGAAAATAGAGGTCAAAGAAAGAGAAAAGCATGTCATAGTTACAAAAGATGTAGCCAACTAGTGATTCTTTAAGACCTGACCCCCTGGTTGAATACATTTTTTTTAAGATGTGGGATATCTTTAATGGATCTCAAAGAAACTGAGGGACCATTTTTCCAAACAACGTCTTTCACAGGATTTTATCACCAAGTTGTCATTTCAAATTACTAGAGAGATTCTGCTGGGACTATCCTGTGCAATTGCTCATATCCTGCTCACACACAAAAAGTGTTTGGCGTTATTAATATGATGTGTTCATTGCATGAAGATACAGGAAGAAAGCAGTAATTCTCAAATTTTAGATTATGACAGAACTGACTGTTTAATTGTAGATTTCTTGGTCTTACTTCTTAGTTCCTTGATTGATTCAGTAGGTCTGAACACAGAATTTGTCTTTCTAACAAGTTCTCAAATGATCCTGATGCTGATGACTCAGGGAGACCTCCTCAAGACCTATTGGAGCAAAGTGACAAATGACTTTTATTCGTATGTGTCTCCAGCCATAAAGTAAAAATCAATTTGGAAAACTTAAAAAGATCATTCTTTTTGAAACTAGGAAGACAGAATAAATTTAAAGATTTGTCATCTTTTAGCTGTTGACGGTGCTAACCTCAAAAGGCTGAAGTTACCCCAAAGTCAAATTAATATTATAGCACTTAATGGCAAAGTTTTTTGACAGGATTATTAAAATATTTTATTCAGATCTATTTTATACATTATCCTATGTATAACTACATTATCAAGTGCTTAATTCCTGGTGATCTCTGATTAGCATGGTAATGATATAGTTTTGATACAATGAGTGTTCATTTACCAACTATAAAATGTGAGATAATCTAATCAATTACTGATAATGCCTGTGTTCTCTGCTACAGCTCCCAGACAGAAGAGTAGTTTCACACTGACTGTTACTCTCACCCCAAGACACAGATGGAGTTTGTTGTTTTCAGCCTCAATGCCAAACCAATCTGGAAGAACAACCAGTCATAATATAATCTTATCACCTTATAATTTTACTTAAAGTAAAGAAAGGAATTCCATCAACTAAGAAATACCCTTCTCTTTTATTAGTCTTGATGCTACTTCTTAGTAAACTCATTTGTTTTATTTCACCAGAATTTGGTTATATTATCCCTATACCTTTATGCCTTGAGATGAATATTTTCCTTTTCATGGAGTCTCACCCTCATTCTTAGACTCTCAAGGTAAAAACACATGCTCCATCAAAACAATGGTCTTTACACTGTTAATGACATAAAAGAGAATCTCCACCACCCCACTCAGTCATTTACTACCAGGATTGCAGCAACAGCAATGGCAGTTTACAGTGATGTTTTTTAGTGCCAACCTTCCTCTGGTTATGTTTCTCCATATTCTGTTCTTTGACTCATTTTATCTTATTTTACTCCTTATAATGTAGCAACATTCAAAATAACCAATGAAAACTGGTCGTTATTAGCCAATAAAAACAGAGCCCTTAAGCTTTTTGAAAGAGATATTATTCTGTCTTCTTTAATGTTGTCTGAGCATCCATGGAAGTCATTACTACAGAGACCAAAACATAGCATTTTTTTGTACTGACATCTAAAAGCAAACCATATGAAAGCCAGAAAAGTTACTTATATTTTAAGTATGTAAGCTATGAGTGAGATAACTTAGTTCCTGCTTCCTTTTATTTATATAAGGGAATTGACCAATTCACAATTTCAAGATTAAAAGTAATTCATTCTTCTCTACTCCCCTTCTCTCTCTCTCTCTCACACACACACACACACAACCACACTATGAGGCTTTCAGCTGCAACAGCCTTACCTGTTTCAGAGATGATTTGTAAGAAAGTGAAAATGAATATTTTTTGTGACTCTCTACATCTAGACAACTACAACATACTTATATTTTGATATATTGAAACACTTTCTGTTTTCACTTAATATCTAGGTCTTTAAACATATAGTTTCTTAATTTGGGGCACTGAATCAGATCAGTTGCACAATGAAAGCTTTAGACAACTCCCCTTCTGTAGCTCATGCCAAATAAGAGCTAAAGCCATGTGCAGGATAAGCAGCCACAGAAATCTCATGGGGGCAACTGCCATCCTTCTTTGTGTGAAGTAGGTGAGTGTAGCTGGAAGTCCCAGTCCAGATGTGAAATGACCCAAGAAATTTAGGTGTTCATTTGAAGCTAATGCAGAGAGAAATGATGGGTGTACCTTTAAGACTCATTCAGTAACTATCTACTCAATTTTTAGTATTTGCCAAGAAAATAAGTAGAGAAAAATATGACTACTGCAGAAAGCTACCTAGTTCTTGCTATTAACATTTTAGAGATACTCTGACTGCAAAGGGATTATCCTTTTCTTTTTATATAACATGGGAGTGATAGGTCAATAGGAAAGGCCAAAAAAAACCAACAAACCAACACTGCTAGGAATACAAAGAATATGTTAGAATATGTGCTAGGGATATAGCATAGCTCTCTATGCTGTTTGCTAACCCTACTATTGATTAAGAATATAAGAATACAAATCCTTTTATTTTAGTATCAAGAAAAATGCTGCTTGTTCTATGTTGCTTATTTTTATGTCTGGAATTCTGAGAAACAACGAGTTATGTTTTTATTTTATAATTCCTGCTAGAATAGATTAAGTCTGATGTTTATTTTTAAAATCATAAAGGGATTATTTCATTTGGTATAAATTTTATTTTGTGCCAATAGTATGATTTTCTTGCAAGTAATGACAAAGTATTTAATGCTTATGATAAAGAGTTAATATTGACATAGGAAACAGTCAAATTGCTGTGTACTGAGTGCACAAATCTGAAGACCTACTTCTCCTACTATAGCACTCTTTCTTTTTATCTAATTACAGCCTGAAGTTAACCTAAAACACCAATGCAAAAGCCTTTCTGAAATTCCAAAGAAGTTTGGTTCACAAATATTTTGTTTTAGATGTATACTCTTGAAATGAAATGCGCTATAATGTTTCTGCCTATTTTCTTTTTTATATTTTATTTTATAATTTATTTTACATACCAACCACAGTTCTCCCTCCCCCACCTTCCTCTAATCCACCATCCACTCTCAGAAAGGGTAAAGCATCTCATGAGGAGAAACAAAAGCCTGGCACATTCAGTTGAGGCAGGACCAAGCACCTGCTCCCCCACACACCCCTGCCACACCACATCAAGGTTGAGCAAGGCATCCCCACCGTATGAAATTGGCTTAAAAATATCAGCTCATGTACTAGGGATAGATCCTGGTCCCACTGCCTGGGACCCTGTAGTGGCATTTCATTTGTATTTTAATAAATAAAGCTTGTCTGAAGATCTGAGAGTAAAACAGCCCCATTGGTCAGCCTTACAGACCAGGCAGTGGCAACATACATCTTTAATCCCAGTAGACACACTAGTTGACATGGAAACCAGTTGTTGCATGTCTTTATCTCAGTGTTACAAACTTTCAGTCACAGCCTTAGAGAGAAATGGGAGGAAACAGCTCTCAGTCATAGTCCCATTCTGAGATTCCAGGAGACAGGATCACCGTTTCAGACAGAGGTAAGGGCAAGGGGCTGGCTGCTTTGCTTTTCACATCTTCAGGTTGAGCCCCAGTTTCCCTCCCTGAGTCTTTATTATTTGGTGTCCCCAAACAGACCAGACTACAATTCTGTCACCAACATGCAGAGCACATGGTTGGGTCCCATGCAGGATAGATACACAGCTATCTAGAGTCTTTCAGCTCCCATACATTCAGGTCTATTGACTGTTGATTCCCCCATCATGTTCTTGAGTCCTCCTTACTCTTTTAATCCCTAATCTCTCTCTTTGACAGAATTCCCATAGTTTGGCCTGTGCTTGGATGTGGATCTCTGCATCTGCTTCTGTCAGTTACTGGATGAAGGTTCTATGATGACAGGGTTGTCACCAATCTGATTACAGGTGAAAGCCAGTTTAATCATCCTCCTTAGGAATCTTAGCTTGAGTCATGCTTGTGGGATGACTGGGAATATCCTGGGATATTCCTAGCATCAGTTTTCTCCCTCAATCCGCAATGGTTTCCTCTGTTGAGATATGTCTTTTCTTGTTCTTCCAACCCATCCCTCCCCCAACACGACCATCCCATTTCCTCATTTTCTCCTCCTCCATCCCCGCTCCCTTACTGCCCTCCCACTACTTACCCAGGAGATCTCATCTCTTTCCCTTTTCCAGAAAAATCAATGTGTCCTCTTAGTGTCCTCCTTGCTACCTAGCTTCTCTGGAGCTGGGGATTGAGGTCTGGTTATCCTTTGTTTTACATCTAGTAGTACCCACTTATGAATGAGTATGTATCAGGTTTGTCTTTCCTCACTTAGGAGGGCTTACCTCACTTAGGATGATTTTTTTATAGTTTCATCCTTTTGCCTGCAAATTCCATGATATTACTGTGTTTTACAGGAGAGTAATAACCCATTGCACAAATGAACCACATTTTCTTTCTCAATTTTTCAGTTGAAGGGTATGTAGGTTGTTTTCAGGTTCTGTCTATTATGTATACTGCTGCTATGAACATAGTTGAGCAAGAGTACTTGTGGTAGGATTGAGCATCCTTAGGGTATATGCCCAAGAATGGTATCACTGGGTCTTGATGTAGATTGACTCCCAATTTTCTGAGAAAATGCCATACTGATTTCAAAGTGACTATATAACTTTGCACTCCGACCAGAAGTGGATGAGTGTTCCCCTTACTCCACATCCCCTCCAACATAGGATGTCCTCAGTGTTTTTGATCTTAGACATTTTGGCAGGTGTAAGAAGGTATCTCAGAGTCATTTTGATTTGTGTTTCCCTAATGACTAAGGATGTTGAGCAATAATTTAAAAGTTTTCTGGTCATTTGAGATTCTTCTGTTGAGAATTCTCTGTTTAGATCTGTACCCTGTTTTTAACTGGATTATTTGGTATTTTGATGTCTAGCATCTTGAGTTCTTTATATATATTGAATTTCAGTCCTCTGTCAGATATGGGGTTGATGAAGATTTCTGTAGGCTGCTGTTCTGTTTTATTGTCTGTGTCCTTTGCCTTACAACAGCTTTTCAGTTACAAGAGGTTCCATTTATTAATTGTTGCTCTCAGAGTCTCTGCTACTGGTGTTATATTTAGGAAGTGATCTCCTGTGACAATGCTTTCATGACTACTCACACTTTCTCTTCTATTAGGGTCAGTGTAACTGGATTTATGGTGAGGTCTTTGATTCACTTGGACTTCAGTTTTGTGCATGGAGATAGATATGGATCTATATGCAATTTTCTACTTACTGACATCAAGTTAGGCCTGCACCATTTTTTACATTGTACAATTTTGGCTTCTTTGTAAAAAAATCAGGTATTCATAGGTGTGTGGTTTAATATCAGGGTCTTCAATTCAATTCCATTAATCTATGAGTCTGTTTTTATGCTAATACCAAGCTGTTTTTTACTATGTAACTCAATATAGAAATTGAAATCAGAGTTGGTTATGCCTCTGCAAGTTCCTTTATTGTACAGGACTGTTTTACCTATCCTGGGCTTTTTGTTTTTCCATGTGAAGTTGAGTATTGTTTTTTTTCAGGTCTGTGAAGAGTTGTGTTTGGGTTTTTATGGGGATTCCATTGAATCTGTAGATTGTTTTTGGTAGGATTGCTGTTTACATTATGTTGATCCATTTTCTGATATGTTCTTCAATTTCTTTCTTCAAAGAGTTAAAGTCCTTGTCATAAAGAACTTTTAGTTTTGGTTAGAGTAACCTCATGATATTTTAAATTATTTGTGGGTATTGCAAAGGGTGATGTTTCTCTGATTTCTTTCTCAGCCCATTTATCAATTGCATAAAGAAAGTCTACTGATTTTTTTTTAGTTAATCTTGTATTCCACCACATTACTAAAGATGTTTGTCAGCTGTAGAAATTCCCTGGTAGAATTCTTGGTTTCACTTTTATATACTATCATATCATTTACAAACAGCAAATGTTTGACTTCTTTCTTTCCAACTTGTTTCCCCTTCATCCCCTTTTGTTTTCTTACTGCTCTTGCTAGAACTTTGAGAGAATGGAGAGCCTTATCTTGTTCCTGATATTATTGGAATTATTTTTGAATTTTTTTGACACTTAATTTGATGTAGGCTGTTGGATTACTGTATATTGCCATTATTATGTTTAGGTATGTTCCTTGTATCTTTGTTCTATTCAGAACCTTTGTCATGAAAGAATGTTGGATTTTTTAAAAGGCTTTTTCTGCACCTAATGAGATGTTCATGTTTTTTTTTTCTTTCAGGTTGTTTATATAGTAGACTGCATTGACAGATTTTCATATGTTGAACCGTTTCTGCATCACTGAGATAAAGCATACTTGGTCATGATGGATGATATTTTTGACATGTTTTTAGATTTAGTTTGCTTGTAGTTTATTAAATATTTTTGCAGCAATGTTTATGAGGGGTTTGATCTGTAATTCTTTTTTTGTTTCATCTTTATGTGGTTTGGGTATCAGGGTAACTGTAGCTAAATAAAAGCAACATGACACTACTCCTTCTGATTCTATTGTTTGGAACAATTTGATTAGTATTGGTATTAGCTCTTCTTTGAAATTCTGGTAGAACTCCAAGATGAAGTCATCTGACCCAGAGTTTTTTTATGATTGGGAGACTTTTAATGACTGCTTCTATTACCTTGGAGGTCTATTTAAATTGATTTAGTTTTGGTATGTGCTAATAATCTAGAAAATGTCCATTTCTTTTAAATTTTCCAATTTTGTGGAGTACAGGTTTTTGAAGTATTACCTGATGATTCTCTGGATGTTGTTATGTCCCCCTTTTCATTTCTGATTTTGTTAATTTGGATATTCTTTCTCAGCCTTTTGATTAGTTTAGATAGGGATTTGTCTATCTTGCTAATTTTCTCAAAGAACCAACTCTGTTTCATTGATTTTTATATTTTTCTCTTTGTTTATTTTTATTTATTTTTTAAACCTCAATTTGATTTTTTAAATTTTTTATTTCTTTTTTATGATTGATTTTTTCCATTCAAAAATTTACACTTCCTCCCCTCCTCCTATTCCCCTCCCACT
>LOJH01058273.1:643-11433 GCA_001685095.1 Ellobius talpinus
TTAAAATGAAATGCTTGTAAGATGAATTGAAACAGCCTGCTGGAGCAACGGCACTGCCAGCCACTGAACAAGGTTTTCTTCAAAAACAAATCAATGGGCATAGAAAACCCAAGGTTACTCTGTCAACAGCAGGAACAGTAGAAGCAACAAATTATAGCAGAAGTAATTTAAATTAGTTTCTCTCTCTCTTTCTCTCTCGTGTATTTTACTGAAAGAATTTATATCTTTATTTTATAGACAGTTTGAGTTAAAAATATAAAATTTTGTTTATAGTAATCAGTCTTCAAATCATTGGCTTTTAATATTAAGTGAGAAAAATCACATTTTGGAATACGGAGTGGCTAGGATCAAATTCACTTTCTATAATCATTTACACCCGCCCTGTGCCAGAGAACACATTCTATGATATCATGAAATATCAAGTGACTCTCCTGAGTTCCAGTTTCTCCCACTCTTAGCGCTGAGAAGACTTGATGGTGGCAGAGTCCAGAGCTGGTTCTCCCAGCCCAATGCTTACTTGACTCTGCCCACCACATCTTCGTTTCCCATAGTTCATGGAAACTTGCTTCCACCTCCTCAGACTGCACCCAAACATTAGAAATTTATTACCAATGATGAGAATGATGCCAAATATAGGCACTTTGCAAGAAATTGTGGTAAATGCAATAAATGTAACAAGAATTATTGTTATATAATGAACTAATATTCCACCTTGAATAATTATACTTCCATTTGAATATGATTATTATTTATCAAAAAATCAACTGCCTTTTCAAGTGGTAAAAATAATGTTGAGTCATACACTAATAGAATGAACACTAATAGATTAGACACAATCAACTTAAAGCAAAAAAATGTTATATGATATTTCAAAGTATTTAACATATTTTATTAAATACTCCTTAGCTGTTGAAAGTCATCTTGAAGACATATGCCCTGAGAATGTTAACTGCAAGCTTGTTGATTCATTTGAAATACTCAGTTGTTTCCCCACAGAGTTATTAGTAAGCATTTCAGTCAACCATGGAGGAGAAGCCAGGCACTGTGTCTTTGTAACCTATAGCCCCAGTGAAACCTTTCCAGCAAGACTGCACACCTGCCCAGTCGGATGAAAAGGACCATGAAATGACTGTGTCACATGACCTTGAGAAAAGGCATAGGAAGAGGAAGAAAGGATTCTTAGAGGTGGAGCAAAGGTGGGTGGCTCGGCGCTGGTGGGCGGGCTTTGCATTACCATTATCTGGGTTGGTAAACATCCTACTTGCACTGGAGACGGTCTTCCCAATGTCAGCCAGGGACCGGAGGTTGGATTTCTTGGTTTGATGTCGGTGTTTCCGAAGCAATGTGTACGTGACCTTATCCTTAAGGTCAGGCTTCAGTAGGCCTGTCTCGATCTGGTGGTCAGTAATCATCTCTGATATGAAAGCAAAGTGAAGCAAATGTCAGGACACCAAACCACAAAGCTAAGTTTCCCTCTAGCTTTGGGGACGTCACCACCAAATTTAACATCAATACATTCCTTTCCAAAACCCCAGCTTCCCACTTTAGAGGAAGGGACCGACTGCTGGCCTTAATGAGAGAATTCTGACTATTCCAGCATTAATTGTTTTTAGAACAGCAGAACTGTCTTAATTTCTTTTTTATTTTTAATAGCCTATTATACTAAATTCCCCTAAGTCAAAGTTTCTATGAGCAACACATTTCATTCTTCAATTTAGAAAAGTAAGGTTCAAATTTTCATGTCCTGCATTACATAATCATAAATACCAAAGATATAAAAAGAAAGAAGCTGTGCACGGTAAAGTCATGAGGGGTGAGTTTTAAAGTCTATTTCCTCAGTTCTTCTAAGTTATATTTTCTCTAACACACCTTTCCCTATATCAGAACAACTAATGAAGGGAAGATTGAGTTATGAAACTATACCCTGGTTAGACTTAATCTGCCTGGTCAACTCCAATAAAATCTTGCCATTCTGCTCCCTTGATGGTTTTCAAACACAGCCTGACTAACATTGGTTTAGGAAGTTTAAATAGCTTAGTTTTACTACCAAAAAAATCATAAAATTGCTTCTGTTAACCCTTTATTGGTCTAACTTTAAAAAGAGAATGGCTTTGGGGGCCGAGGAAGACGGCTCAGGTGGTAAAGAGCTTCACTGCACAAGCAGGAAGGCATGAGTTTGGATCCATGGCGTTCATGTAAAAGCCGGGTGTAGAGTGCTGTCCACCTGGAACCTTGGGCAGTAGGGATTGTGGTGAAAACAGGCAAAGCCCTGGATCTACGGGTTCAATGAGAGATGTCATCCCAAAACATCTCAAAAAATAAGGTGGCTAGCAATTAAAAAAGACACACAACAGCAACTCTGGCCTACAAACACACACACACACACACACACACACACACACACACACGCACGCACGCACATGTACGCATGCACACACGTGCACCAAATCTTATTCCAATAGAAAACAAATTTTGTTTCTCACAGGCCAGCACATCCACAGCATACATGAAGCCTGTGCATCCTATCCTAATCTCTGCCTCCACTCAGGGTGACACACGTAGAATCTGTATGAGGTGTGCAAGGCGGGGCTCTTCACTGCTACCTTCCCCTCAGGAAACTAAGCAGCCTATAAAAGGGACCCACTTCTGTTCTTATGCAGAAGTCTGACAGGAAAATCAGTGGGTGTTAGGACAACAAGCAGTCCTTAGGAACGCTACTCTGAAGAGAAGGTGCGGGTGTCCACAGGAGCTCGCTGGCACCTTTGCGCTGTCGGTCACTCAGTCTCACAGTCTTCCTTTAGAAGTCAGCAGATTACACAGTGGATAGTCAGCCATTTGTAAGCCAAGAGGAGGCTAAATCAAGGATTTTCCATCATTGGCCTAGCACAGAGGCCCTAAGTGTACAGAACGTGAACCACTTGGTAAGGGACCCAGAGGAGGCAGGAAGTTTCTCCTGTGAGTGTTTTGATTTGAAAGTGGCCTTCAGCTCTGGGTATTTTTAACCACACAAACCCCACTCAGTGAAAGCCTGAGAATGACCCTGGAAGTACAATTAGCTCTCTGTTCCACAGTTAGGAAACTAAGTGCCTTTAGTGACAACGCTCTGCTTCCCCTGCAAGTCCCATTCCACGTGGAAAGCCCATTTACAGAGAACCACAAAAATCACAGCCCCAACGGATCTGCTGTGAGTGGTATCACACGCTCCTTCGAATGCCAGGGCTGTGGATGAAAGCATTTCTTATCTAGCCTTCCCGGCACGGCTTCTCGATGCCTATGCATGCACAGCCTACCCTCTGTTCCTCATGCCTGGGAACCACGAGTTAGACAGGTTAAAACAACTGGATGGCTGATGGCCTTCATTAAGCTTCCATAAAAATGGCCCACATAACAGGGTCTCTTTCAGCATCAACTACAAACCCTTTCAAAGGAAAATGGGGGCAGTGACTTTTACAACCACACTGAAGTTAAGTGTTCCGTGTGCAGCTCCCACAGACACTGCCAACTGCGAGCAAATGAGCCAAGGTTTCATGGTAACAACTCAAAGAGACCTTGGGAGCACCGAGTTCAGCTCTCATTACACAGGAGAGAGAGGAGGAAAGAAGTGACTGCCCCCCATACAGACTAATTAGAGACTGAGCCCTGACTAAAAGCAGGGTAGCCGATGCACATTTGAGTTTCTACACTTGACACAGTAGTCTCCATATTTAAAAAGGAAGCCCACCGGGCACACTTGGGCATAGCTGCCATGCTAACACTAGGGAATCTGAGGCCGAAGGACTGTGAGTTCCTGGCAGCAATGAGCTACAAAGTGAGTTCCAAGCCAGCTTGACGCTGGGCTGCATAGCCAGGTTCTGCCTCAAAAAGAAAAAGTCGAAGGTAGTTTTTTAAAAAGCAAGCTCTAGGCAGAGAGAGAGGCGACCCAAGTGGAGCTTTTGAGAACCAAGAAAAAGGTGGGCAGACCATGGAAGATGGAAAAGAGGACAAGCAAGCAGAGAAAGGGCTCGAGGGCCAAATAAATGTCTTAACTTCAAATTAACAAAGATAATGTAAATAAATGTATGCAAATATACCCAATAAAGACATCTGATAGGTCGATCCAAATCATCTGTCCCGGTGTGAAAGATGCACATCACAGCCACTCCCTGACGGTGCTGACATTTGACGAAAGCATACCAAAGCCTTACAGTATGTTCAAAACCTTTGAGTCGTCTACAACTGGAACTCTATTCTAATCAAACAATTTTACAAAACTATAACAAAAATATGCACTTTTCTTTATAATAACAACTAAAAGTCCACCCAAATACCTGAAAGATTATTTTACAGCTATTATGTTTTACTTACAGAACAACAGGAAAATATTGATATTGATGTTTTTATCTTTAAGCAATTACAAATTAAAATGATGAGCCACGGGCTGGAGAGAAGGCTCAGCAGATAAGAGTGCTTGTTCTGCAAGCACAAAGACCTGAGTTCAAATCTTGACATAGACGTAAAAAGCCAAGCAGGGCTGTGCATGCTTAGATAACACCAGCGTTACAAGGCAGACACACACACATACAAATGAGGAACTATAATTCCACTTTGTGTGCATAAACAGAGTTACATAAGATACATATGGAGATGATAGACAAAATTAGGTTAGGAAAGGTTTTACTTTTGGGGTAAAATTAGGGAAGGTTTTATTTTTGTAGTGAAGCTTTTACAGATTATTTTTAAATGAACATATATTAATCTTATGATTATAAATAACAATAAGTGTAAATTTGAAAAGCATAAAAGGTGGGGTTTTTAGAGAAAAGAAAAAAACTCACACATCTGCCGATAGACAGAGCTCAGGCTGCCTTTAGATGTATAGATGTATGAATGAGCTCCAAAAATAGAGCTACTTTTTCTCATCCATTTTGCATTGTGCTGAACACCTGAAATGGATTTCAGCTTTTTTTAAAAAACTTAAGAGTGGAAGAAAATTCCATGAACTTGCCTTCATGTGTGAATGACACCCTTTAAATGTAGGATTACAATGGCGATGCCAATAATAAACCTACTAAAATCATCCCTGAAAATTGTGTCTTATCTTGTGTCATGCTTCAAAGACAAATCTTTCTATTAAAATATATAGGGATGCCACACACACTCTCTCTCTCACACACACACACACACACACACACACATTTCAAACCACAGAGAGATCCTGAAAGACTCATAAGGAAGCTGACTTTAAGGTAAGAACGACCACAGCTCACACCCTGTCCAGCCCCACGCCACTGCCCATGACCTACAGCGGTCATCCTCTCAGGGCAGGTGGTGAGGAGCAATAGCAGGTGGACCACAAGGAGGGCTGGAAATCAACCTATTTGTTGGGTATAATCACATTTGCTATTACTTCTTCTTCCCACTTTCAGGAGTAAAATTGGGCTACTGGGAGGAAATATAACATGAGTCTGGGGAGCGTGTAGCTGTCCTATGTCCCGGCATATGTGGACCATGGCTACTCTACTTTATCCTCTGCTAGGAAAAGATTTTTCCTAATCACAAAATAATCATTATAACTCTCCAAATTACTGTGCTGCCTTCTGTCATTTAAAATGAAATAAAGGCTTTGCACGGGTCATATTTTAGTCTCCATAGGTTTTTATTCTGTTGGAGGATTTTCATTTCTCAATTGGGCTGCATTCTCCTAAGCAAGCTCTGTGTCCTCTTCTGCAGTGCTGGCCTTTTCCCTCCTCCCTTTGTTTGGCCCATGATGTGTGGTTTGCCTCTGAACTGTTTTTTCTATATTATCAGTGCCAGAATTGATAACACTGGCACTCTGCCTCCTTGCCCCGGGGACTACGCAACAAACATATTAGTGAGTGATGATACCTCAAAGTGACCTAGTGGTATCTAATTTTAACATGAAATGACAATGTTTAAAGTAAATGAATAGAGGTTAGAAGAGTCTGAAGCCAATAATAAAAAGTTATGGTGAAATTAAGCAAGAATTTCAAATACTCAGTAAAACTTTTTTAAATACAGTAGATGTCAGATCTTCTCTTTTTGGTCATTGGCTAACGAGGGTCTGATTTAATGTGGGACTCTGTCTTCCGCTATGTACGGAGGCAAAGAGTTGCTAGAGACCAGGAACTCTTTAACATAGGTCAGTTTGGAACTGAAGATCACAACAAAAAGTTCAGCTTCACAGAAAAAGGAACTCATCCCCCTGTTGATCGGCTCCAAGACCAACAAAAATATAAAAGTAAATAAACAAACAAAGAAATGGATGAATAAATAAACGAATGAATGTTCTACTACTTCCAGCTCTTCAGTCCACACTCTTTGGGATTTTTCCTTCTGCTCTGAAATCCTCAAGCATCTATCTGCCAGACTCAGATAAGTCTTCAAGTCGTGATCTGATAAGTGACATGTAGGAAAAGCTAGGCAGCTAACTACACTGAGGGAATGGCAGGAAGCCAGCAGGTCTGCTGGCCTTAAATCTCCTAACCACTCTGAGAGGTGCATGGCAATGGTCACTTCCTACCGTCAACCAGACACAGTCTAGAATCACCTAGGATGGGTATCTCTAGCAGGGATATCTAGATGTCTGTGGGAGGCAGTTTCAGTTACATCCACTGATGTGGCAAGTCCCAGCCTAAAAGCAGACAGCACCACTCTGTGGATCTGGGTCCTAGACTGGACAAAAGAAGGCAAGCTGAGCTCAAGCGTGCATGTGTTCCTGGCACTCCATTCCTGAAGATGGATGTAATGTGAGCAGTTCTCTGGGGCTGCTGCCTTGGCGGCTAGGACGGACTACAGCCTGGAATCACGAGTTAAAGAAATCTTTTACCTTAAGTTGCTTTTATCAAAGTTTTTTTTAATGACAGTATCGAGAAAGGGAACTCGGCATGCACCTCCCTACTACCTTCACAGATGAAGAAACTGCATCTCCAAGAGTGGTAAGGAATGTATTTTTGATCAAACACAATAGCAGAGGAAGACAGACGTTAGTTAAAGCTGCCCACTGTAATCCCGGCATTCTTCCTGTGAAACCACTTAGTATCCCATGGAATAAATATACAACTCCTTCCAAAGAACTTTTTTTTCATAGAGAACAAAACATACACTCAGTGGAAGGAATAAATGGGGAAATTTTATGCAGAGAAAACTTCCACAGGCTCTGGTGATATGAATGATACCCTGTGCCAACGTGACCTGACTCAGTCACCAGCCCATAAGGCACTGCTGGCATCCTGCCGCACGACATTGCTCTACACACAGCTAAATGACTGGACAACCGCTTCCATCACACCAGCCCGGGAAGTGGAGGATTTTCATTCTTCCCGAAGATGCAAACTCTCTTCTGACAATCATGAAACTGAGGTGCACAAAATCTAAGTGAAAGAGCCGTCTCTGTTACAGAGTTCTAAAAACCTAGTGTCCAGATAGCCAATTAAGATAAGAGGGTGAGAGGGTGCTTCTTTCAAAATATTAACCTAAGGTGAGGTAATGGCTCAGTAAGTAACTGTCATGCAAGCCTGAGAAACAGTTCAATCCCCAGAACACATGTTTTAAAAATACAAAAAACAAAAACAAAGCAAGCAAGTAAACAAACCAAAAAAAAACAGACATATTGGCATGTACTTATAAAACCAGCCCTGGAGAGATAGAGGCAGATGGGTCATTGCAGTCCACTACCTGCTCTATTCAGTGAGCTCCAGCCCAAGGAGACACGCTGTCTCAAAAAATAAGGGTGGGCTCCTGGAAAATGAAACCAGGGTTTACCTCCAGCCTCCACAGGAACATTCCCATACATGCAGGCACAGAAGCACACACCACCATGCATCCACATGTATGCATATGAACCCCACACACATATGTATATACAAAAAATGATAATTATGCTAGTAGGTAAAACAAGTAAGATGTTTGTGTATATTAAATATGATCTCAGTTGTAACAAAAAATAGAGGATACAAGAAAAGTACAAAGTAGAATACTGGCAAATAAATCTGGAAGAAAATATTCCAAAATAGTATCAACAACCCAGAGATAGGCATTATTTCTGAATGCTATTTTTCACAATATTAAAATTTTTATAAATCACTCATTTCATGACACAGAACTTAGAACAAGTGTTCCAGAGAATATTCAACCCTGCTTACCCTAGCAGGCATCTGCATGCAAGATCATTCCTGAACAGTAAGAGGAACCAGAAATGGCATACTCACCCACCAGCTGTGGGAGAGACGTCGCCTCCCGGTCAAGCATGATGGATCCTTTCTCCATACAGGTCCTCAGCTCGAACAAGCTGTGCAGGGACAGAGTGGCTACATGGGGTTTGCTCCATCGTTCCCCACCCTGCTCCACTTTTTCTTCAAACTTAATCCACCTAGGAAGATGAGATTAGTGAGACAATCAAAAGAACTGCAACTTTCCCTGAAGACAGCACTAAGCCCTGCCCACACCCGGACCAGCAAGTCCATAATGTCTCCACTCGTGCAATCTTAATAGTTAATTATCATGTCATCAACTCTGTCATCTTCAGGAATACAGAGTGACAAGACCATTCCTTCTCTTAAGAAAAAAAATGGAACAAAAGAAGTCAAAGCACCGGCCCCCTCCCCATGTAGCCATGAAATCCCTAGGAATGGTTACAAAGGTGATTTTAGATGAGAAAAACACACATCTCAAAATCCTCCATGTGGCACAATAATGTAATTATAAGACTAGCACACTGTGAACATTCTGTTGGAACCTTACAAGGTAGATTTGGGTAAGAAGGAGGAGCACCAATGAACCAATATTATCTCAAATGAAAAATGCCCAGTTGTTGATGCTTAACAAGGACTATGTTTCACCATGTCTGCATTTGAGGTCTCTGCCTCAGCTGGCATACGTCACTCTCACTGAGAGGCTAATAGTGATTTGACCCTTGAAGCCAGGCTCCACATGTTTAAAATGAGCAAGTCCAGTGGACCACAGTCTCACTGGAGTAATAGTACATTCTCTAGCAACCTTTGCAGTGGGACAAACAGCCCTCATTCACAGCTTCTGCTTTCTAGGACATGTAGACATTTTGAAAACAGAAAAAACAAAGACATGTAAGTCTGAGGGGGAAAGAACACATTGGGCAGCCTTTATAAGTGCATGGTCAAATCACACAGTCTCTCCTAAGCATCTAGAGGAAGTAGGAAGCCTCGCTACTGCTGTCACAGCATTCTTTTCCTTTCCCATCAAACCTCTGAAGAATGTTGGAATGGTGATGATGGGGTTAAATTCTGTTTTCCTAGATTTTTCACCCAAGGGTTTAATGATTGAAAAACATTTTCCTAGAACAAGCTAAACACTCACCTACCTCACTGCGGACGAGAACAAAGGGCAGGGGTCAGAGGAAACACCACAGAAGGGATTATTTATAGAACTCTAGTCAAGCCCTGGGAAGGGGAGGAAACTCACTAAAGAGGACCACTGTGAAACAGATCAAGAGATCAATCACAGTGTGGAAGAAGACTTGAGGATTTTTATCACACCCAACACTCACCTAACTCAGAAGTATTTTACCTATCCCTCCCCACTCCTTCCCGGAAGCTCCTCAGAGCCAGGAACCCCCTACATGTCAATGGTAACTTCTATCTTTACCCTCTCAGCTATGAGAGTCTCCTTCACCCTGTGTATTATATTACACCCACTGAAACAGCAAGTGGCCTTGACTTTTAAATGTTTACCTTTTAGCTGTGGAGTTTAAAAGCTACTTAGGCTTGGTCAGCTCTTGGTCACGTGTACATGTAACCATAGCTAGATGGACTCAGGAGGATAATATGTAGAGAAATATATACAGAAAGAGGTCATGAAGTTGAGAGGGAGTAGGGGAGATACTGGAAGATCTGGAAGGGGAAAGGGAGAGGTAGAAATTCTGTAAATATGGGACTCAAGTATGAAATTCTCAAAATAATAATAAAAATTCTTAAAACAGCTTAAAATTCAGCAACATCACCAAAGAGATTCTAAATCTTCAAAACTAGACCCAGCTTGTTTCTATAGAAATAGTTGAAACACATTTCGAAACAGAATGGGAAACATCTATAATACCCCTCCTCATGCATATATGTGTCTGAAGTGACATTTTCTTCCTCTTTGGTTGGAATTATTTCCACAGAAATAGAAGGAGCTAGAAGAAAACGACATCACACATTTACAGTATTGTATGTTTATAACCAAAATAATACTATGCAATTAAAGTAACTGGGTTATTTCTAAAATAATCATATGCTTTTTATGATGCTGATATCTTTGAGTAACATCTTTTCCTGCTCGCTTACAGAAATTTAAGCATGCTGTGGTAGTCGCTAGATGAACCACTTTATTATATGTGTCTTCATTTTTAAGGTAAAATCAGACTTTAGAAGGTAGGCGTGTCCATCATCTATGGATCAGCTCAGCACTACCTAGAATGATGCCATCTGCAGAAAACACAGCGAGTGCATACTCTGTACTCCTAAGAGTTTCTCACTAGCTGAGAGAATAGTTGATCGCATAATTTAAGCCCAGGATAAACTAGGAACGATGACATGTAATATTCTAAGCAGGCTTCATTTCCCCTTTATCTCTCTTAACTGAGTTGCCATCCGTCAACTGCCATCAATCCGCATTGTGAGCCTTATACCATGAAAGAGAACCAAGCATGACTTTGTCTACAGTAGGGGCTGTTTTCTGCCCCTACCCTTGATATGGCCTGAGTATTGAGTCCTTTAAAATTTCTATGTTGAAATCTTGGAGACTGAGAATTCTGTTTTGTTGTTGTTGTTTCATTT
>LOJH01058276.1:0-11433 GCA_001685095.1 Ellobius talpinus
ATTAGCCAATAAGAGGCTAGAACTAATGGGCCAGGCAGTGCTTAAATGAATACTTTCCATGTAATTATTTCAGGTGTAAACTAGCTGGGGAGCCGGGATCCCAGCAGGAACACAGTCCGCTTTTCCTTTTGCAACACTTCTGCCTCTTGAGCTCATCTGCTGCTGCCATTTTCTTATTCATCTACCTGTGTGTGTAGCCCTATCTCTCTCCTTAGAAACAGATGTGCATGTCCCAAAGGTCAACTAGATGTTTCTACTTGGCAAAACTTTTCCGAGACACCACAAGCCCGTCGACGACCTTGTGTGTGCATTGCCTTCCTTACCCTTTCTGGTTGCTAATCTGTTTAGTAATCCCCCGATGGTGAATGCAGAAGAACAAAGAGAGTGAAGGACTCCATGAGTGAGAGTGGACCATTCCTTCTAGTTTAACAATGAAGAGAGCGGAGAAACGTAGATGTGAGGAAATTGCCTTCTAAGTGTGGGAAAACCTAAGCAATTTGGTGGGCAGCAGGAAGAATTGTGGTAGAGAAGAGATTAAAGATAGGGGACACTGGAGGATAGGATAGAGAAGAGATTAAAGGTAGGGGACACTGGAGGATAGGATAGAGAAGAGATTAAAGATGGGGACACTGGAGGATATGATAGAGAAGAGATTAAAGGTAGGGGACACTGGAGGATAGGATAGAGAAGAGATTAAAGATGGGGGACACTGGAGGATAGGAACTGACCCCAGGCAACTCTGAGACCGAGAGCTAAAATGGCAATGGGAAAATCTTAGCTCCCTTCCACTATTGTTAATTCACTGTGTGACTTTTGCTTTAATACATTCTTGCCTATTAAATATCGTGAAGCAGTAACTAAATCATGATAAACCATTGTTGAAGTACCTATGTGAAATATTTAACCTTTACATTTATATTGACATCTAAGGTTAAACAAAAACTACAATTGGGGACAATTTATCCTGATAGATACCAAGCATTCCTTTTCCTTTTCAAAACTTCCTATGTGAGTTCCATTCTTCTTGAGTATGAAGAGTACTTTAAATTCAATCCACAAACAACTCCTTTTTAGATTTCTTTTGGTAGTGCTGGAGGTTGAACCCAGGGCCTCATGTGCTCTCAGTAAGTGTTCTACCACCAAGCTGTATCCCCAACCCACAGATATTATTATTATTATTATTATTATTATTATTATTATTATTATTATTAGTTCATATTCTGAAACAAGTTGCTTCATTTGTGGACTCGATGGTCTCAGCTTCTATTGATATTGTTATAGATTTTCCCAGTCTTTTTCCTGTGGAATAATTTCCACAATAGCATTGTCTTACAACTTCGCAAGTGTTGTGATTTACTTAATTCAAATGAAGACATCCATTTTTCAGTTCCACTTCTGTGGAAAGAAGGAGGAGGCACAGAGAGGCAGTGTGTAAAGGTGAGGAGAGGGTGGAAGTCTGAGTAGGGCCGAGTTGAATTGCCAGGTATGCCTCTAGTTCTTCAGGAAACCACAGATATGACCCGATTGGATGGCATTCCAGAGGCTGCCAGCAGGAACAAAGAACCAGGCAATCTTGTTTCGAGCTAGTCTGATTGAATTCAGAATGATGTCACTCGGAACGGTGGGGAAAGATAAGAGACACTGTGTTTGGGGTTTCAGACATGACCCTCGGTCTGGGCTCAAGGCTTCTCATAGGCAGGGAGACTATCATTGCCGCCTCTCATTTCTCCGCCTTGAGTCCTTTCACCCTTTTAGCTCCCTGGCACTAACAGTTCTTCCTCAGATGTCCTTATTAAGAGTGCACAAAAGTGACCTCAAGCAGTCGGCCTGAGGAGGCTGGGCCTTGAGGGCCTCCCTTCTCTGCCTCACTTGAAACCCTCAGCTTCAGCATCTTGCCAGAGCTGTGGGTGGAGCACAGGATGTGATTACCCTGTGGCTTCTCCTCCCCCATAAGTCCCGCCCCTTCACACTTGGACAGAGGGCAGATTAGCTTTCTTCCTCCTCCTAGTTCTCTCCTCTGGCTGATGGGCAAGATCTTGCAGAAGCCAGGGACTTGCTTCTGGGCTTGGCAAAGTGCATAGGAAGAAGCGGGGACTTCCCGGCTGGGAGGAGGGGGAAAAGCTGAAGATCCCCGCCTTTGGCTCAGCTAAGCAAAGTGGGCAGCTCAGTGCTTGAAAGAGGATTGTGCTCGCACTAGAAATCAGTAAGTGGGCGGCTGTGTGAGTGCCCCAGGGTCATGGGATAGACTTGAGGATGAGGCTTGATACTAGGGGAGAGCTGCGAGACTACTGTCTCTGTGCGTATCGCGTGGAGTCTAGAGACTTAAACCCAAGAATCAGAACTCCCAATGCCTCCTCCCAGTCCTGGAAAATGACAACTTCTATTGAGAGCAATTTGCACAGACTCTCCTTTCCTGACCGCTCTTCCCAGGAAAAGGTGCTACTAAATCAGACAGAGTTGGGATTAAGTGGGGAAAGTGAAATGTAGCATTAACAGAAACTGCAGTCTCGAATTACATTCTGTGTGTGCTGGCATTATTATATCTATTAACAGAAATTGTCAGCAAAGTCTGAGGCGCGCGGGGGGGGGCGGCTTAAGTGGGGAAGTTGAGACTTTCTGTGACCAAGAGGCTGAGGAGTCCCTATGTAAGGGATTAAATGCAATATTTATCTAATAAATAATAGGTAGATTTTTTTTTAAAAAAATCACTAAAAGGGAGCAGCAGCCAGTAAGCATAAAAGTGCATGATAATAGTTAGGAAAAGAAAATTTCACATCCATAGCTTTTTGTAGCCAAAAATTTCAGGATGTTTACAAAGTCATAACAGTGATGCAGGAATACTTCACTTATCGTTGTAAATTATTAATACTGTTGCCGGGCAAGATCTGTGGTTCTCTGGTCAGCAAGTTCTGGCAATGAAGCCACTGCCGTTGGTGCAAAGAATTCTGGGATGTCTGACAGTGAAATGGACAGAAGGACTCACATTCCATCTCTACTTAATGCCCTTTTGTCCAGAAACCGGGTCATGCAGATGAGCTACTTGGTACGTATACAGATCAATATGGGGAGAAGCATTTCTGAGCTGAGAGGACCCAGAAACCAGGAGACAGGAAGTCAGCTTGGCTCAAATCAAACTTCTTCCACCCTGGAAGGGAACCTCAGATGAAGACAAGAATAATATCTGGGAGGAGCACTGGGACCATTTGTTCTGTCCTGAGTGTCAAAGTTTATTCATGTGTGGATGAAGTTGGGGGTTTTTATTTATGCATCCCCAAACTTGAAGTCTCTGATCTCTGTATTACAATAAATGGCATAAAATAAGAGATATATTTATGGGGAGGGAGAAATATTTTGAAATATAACATTTTCAAATATGAACTCAAAGAGAAGAGAAAGGCTATGTCCTGCAGCATAAAGAAGTCTTGTGTCATGGCCACTGATAGGCAATACCCATGCTAATATGATACCAGAGACTGGAGTTTAGAAATCTAATTGCTTAATTCTAGTTTGTGTGGATAGCATCCAAAGCAAGGTGGGTTTTGCCTGGTTGTTTTTGTATTAGTTTCTACTTTGGACAACAGAAAAGTCCATGATGACCTTTGTCTTTATCTGTCATTGGTATGAAGGAGTTCCATTATACTTCTGATAGTCCCACTGGAGAGAAAAAGATAAATATGTTACCATTTTTCTGCAACATAACTGTGAGATGATTGTTATGGTTGGACTCCTTTTCCAACCTTAGAATTTATATTTATGAATTTTGCTGTGGGGAAGAGGAGTAGAAAGCAGTCATTAGGACCAGTCATAACAATAAAATAATAAAATGGCAGTAAATCGTACTTATAGATATGCCTTACTCTTCCAACTTCATAAACCACTGAATTTTGAAGCATATTATTTGTTAAAATTACTTTTTATTTTCAATATTAGTGTTCATGTGATTTATTGAAATATTAAGAACCTGAGGGTTTGTTGGCTGAATTATATAATACTTCTTTTATTCTTAAAATATATAAGGCATTAAAATATAACATGTGATAGTTGACATTTTAAGAATAGTATAATTCTAATTGAAGTTTCTGTTCTTGAGAAAAATGTGCTAAGAGTCTTCAAAGAACTGCTGGTTTATCTCAGAGTATTAGAGAATCTTTGCTGAAACTATAGAATAAGACAGAATATTGAGGAGGGACTGAAGGCATCATCCTTGGATTCAAGAGGATAAGCAAAGTCAATGTAGAGGTATAAGATGGTGGTTTGCTGTAAACGACGGACTGATGCCAAGAATGATGCATTGTGACTAGTGAAAGAGTTCAATAGTTTTGTCTTTAAGAATTATTAAGTAGGAATTAAGATTTTTAATGAAAAGAAACTAAATTATATTTAAAATTGTTCTTTCACAAGAAAAGTAAAGAACAAGGCTATGGAAAGCTAAGCAGTGATGAAGACCTCGAAATAATTGTTGATCAGAAGCAGGTAAGTGAACACTCCGTATGTTTCCTGTTGCCATTAGACTTTGACCTGGTAGCCTTTGGGTTCAGAGCCCTTCCCAACAGCTGTTTTAGCTTGTCTAACTAGAGCTGTTATTAATGTAGATTTGAGTAGCATCAAAGTGTCCCTCATCTCTGTTCCACTGATTTCTGTGTGATGCCAGTATGTGTGTGCTGTGAAAATAAATAATAAGACATGAAGCAAGGCCAAAAGGAGAGAACTCTGCAGACTCAATATAGTGAGTCAAAGTAACATGATTTGATTAAGAAAAAAAAAGATTTAAGTAAGATCTAGGAAGCATATTTTCTTGAAAATGAGAAACACTACCATTGGTGTGTCTTGTAAAGCAAAGTATGATTGAGGGGGTTAATAAAAGATGTGAAATTTGAGATCTAATTTAAACTTAGATCTTCCCCAGTTTGGTTTCTGTTTGTCTGCAGTGTCGAGGTGATTTGAAATGAAAAGAGATTGCTGTATGGTCAGTAATGCTGCCCAGAATTTGAGAACCCTCTAGCTTGGATGTTATATTGGCCCATAAGGTGCAATGAAAATGGCTTAACAGAGCATAAACAATGACACAGCAGGGGGTGGACAGTGTCCAGCCAGAACACTGGCTTGGCATTAGCCCTCAACATCTTTGTTAATTATCAAGGAGACAAGATAACTGCCAGTGTACTTAACATCCATGTGGCGTTGTCTCTGAGGGCAGTGTCAGCAGTGGTAATTAAAAAGTCTGAGCTAATGAGGATATTAGAAAGTAGCCGTTGACTTACAGAATGACTGTTGAATTTGGACAACTTTCTCGTCACGTAGTTGGTTCTATGTCATGGTAATGACACTAAGGGAGCCAATGTGTGTGTGTATGTGTGTGTTTGTGTGTGTGTGTGTGTGACAATGGGAAATGGCTACCAAAAGGTGACAGTGAAAAGTCATTAACTTAAATCCTGCTTGTTAGAATGGTTGGGGAAACTGAAGGGATCTCCTGGAAGATCTTGGCTGGGCAAAGCATTTCCATGAAAGTTCATGGTCTGTGGGCACAGCAGGACTTGTCTTGTCACCTCTGTGCTTCCCGCCCGGTTGTGACAGCTGCCCCTGATTACAGCAATGTAGGGGTGTGAGGGTCTGGCTGGCACTCTATTATTCACTGCCAGATTGTCAATTTAACTAATAAGGTACATGAAGCCCCAGTTTGCGCCTCTGGTATTTTAATTATGCTAGATTAATTACTTGAGACATGCGCTCTAGGCCTCCCGTGGACTGTGATTCTGGTTAACAATTGGATCTCCCTGACAGACTAGTAAAGGGTGCGTGAGTGTACCATAAGAAACACACACACACACACACACACACTCAAACCTCTATCAAAATTAAGTTAGTTTTTATTTCTTGTTTAATCATATAGAAATAAATCCTTACTTTTATATTTCATTTTTATCTTCTTCCTCCTCAAAGCTTTTAGATTCTTCCCTTTAAGCTTCATGTTTTAACATATTGTTGTCATTCAGAAAACCAGAATTATTTGTCTTTGTATTTTTGATGAGAAGTTCATGGAGTAGAGACTTCATTTTCCCATGCTGACTTTCAACAAATTTGCATTGTTGGGACCACATACTTCCAGTGCAGTCACCAAGTTGGTACCACTTGGAGCGACCCAGTACTGCTGAGTCATTCCTGCTAAAACTTGTTTCAAAACATGATAGATTTGAACACGTCAGCTTAGGCACTGACTGCTGGCAGTGAAGAGTCTGCCCTCATTCTGGAGGATTTGGGTTTTGAGCTTTGAGTAAATCCTAGGTTGAAGCAATGGCAATGTTCACACCCCCAACTAAAATAGCAAGGAAAACACTGTAATTATTCTTTATAAAACTCCAGGAAATTTATTTCTAAAATTAAGAGACAAGCAAGCATGTTTATGGTTACGTGCATGTATCAAATACATTTTTGTTCCAGAAACACAGTTGTTCATTCCATATACATAATGGAATTACACAGATATGTGTAATAATATTTAAACTTTGTGTCCCTATGTACTATTTTGCCAGTAATCCTTATGACAATCTGTATCTTCAAAAAGCATTTGTTTGTCAATCTTCATATAACTCCAAGTAGCTTTTCTAGTGACTGCTGTCGAAAGAAAATCTAAGGAAAATAAATAATATAATTGAAGTTCTGTGATGGGCAGAAGTTGATGATCTCATGAAATCTGTCACTTAACTGCTGTCCCTCTGCAAGTGCTGTGCAAGCTACATGCCAGTTCGTCAGTCAGGTCATTGGCCAGGCTAGGTCTTCCTCGGAGAGAGCAGTCTTGCTTATGTAAGCACATTAACAGCAGAAGCAGTGTGCAGGATGTGGGCTTGCCATCACAGGCTGCTGCTTTCCAAAGGGCAGAAGATGTTGCTGTGTCATGTTGATGTGGAAAAACAGAGCAAATTTTGAAAATGTGTAAGACTTTTGCTTTTGATGGACAAGAATGTACTTCTCCCTTTGTGAAAATTTCTTAGCAAATTTGATTCATAATTCATATTTTAAAAGTCACAGAGGATTCTTAATCTAGTACCCTAAGCTAATAGGCAATATATGTTCATATATGGGTATACACACGTTCACATACTTAATTTAAATATGAATGTATTGCATGGGAATCGAAGTCCCTGTTTGCACTTGATATTCCCAAAGGCTTTATGCTTTAAACAGAAAAGTAATGAAAATGAATGTATTGCAATAAAATCTTAATGGCCTTAAACTTCAAACATTTACTTAATGAATGCTATATAAAATAACTTCTAAAAGAGAAAACATATATGTGTATTGCATAATACCAGTTTTATCAACAAAATATTCTTTCTTTATTGGAAAAGACAAGGGTCTTGATTGTAAATTAGTCTCAAGTAAACACAAATTATTTCCTGAAGTTGCTGCTATTTCTGGAATGAGACTGGATGAGATGGATGGGAAAGTACCTTGAATTTACAGTCTTAACCACCTTGACTAAATAATGAATTTGCTCTGTTTTAAATTACTATTTCAATTGGATTCGGCTTAACTCAAGGTTTCCTGTATGTTGGACTGCAGAGCTGGTGTCTAAGATATTTTCAGATTCCAAGCAGACTTGAAGGAAGTAACAAAGACACACACGATAAGTCCAGAAGCTTGAGGGTTTATGAAGGATACAGAGCTACAGGTTTGAGCATTGTAAAAATGCACATACAGAATGCTTGGGCCTGGTTGATTCTGGGGACCCGAGGGGAGTTGGCCCTGTGTATTTCTTGGTGCACTAAGTGAGGAGATGCCAAGGACTAGCCAGTTGCTAGGAAGCACACGTATTAGGTCAGGGCAGCAGTCCTCAGCAGCCTTGGCTGTGCCTGGGGAGCTTCCTGCTCTCACCCGACTCACTGCTAACTTTGTGATGCGAGGTCAGGCCTGAGTGTTACATTCCTAACTCCTCCACCACTGCTGCTGGCTTCAGATCACACTCTTAAGACACAGAATCCAAGAAAATAGCTATTGCAGTTCTGAATGAGGAAAAAGATATGGGATGGTTAATAAATCTGACGTTCTTCAAGTGGTTATTACCTGGAAACCTAAAAACTAGAATCCATAGACACTTGATACAGTGGTGCCTGAAAAGAAAGTCACCATAGACAATACAGTGCTGCCTCAAAGGGCCAAGCCTGCAGTTGGTTTGAGTTAGTCTTGTGGTGGCCCTTTTGGTCCCGAGCCCTAGAATTCACATTTCTTGTTTGTGAACTGGTGCCCCATTCATCCTATCTAAGGGTTTATTGGAGGCAAAATCTGTTAAGACTCCAAAAGGCATAGATTGTGTGTGTTCTGTGGATGACCTAGTCAGTCATGTACTCATGCCCACCCCACCCCCACACAATTTAGCAAGGCAGAACCTTGAGACCTACGGTGATGAATGGAATTTCCCAGAGGCCCTAGTTTGGTACCAAGAGCATTGGAAGCCATGGGCCCCTAATGTGGTCCAAGCTCTGTGCCCTCTGCACCATTACTGATTGTCCTATAAATTGGTATAAACTGATTCTGTCTTCTTGATCTACTTACATAAAATCACTACCTAGAAACTGTCACAGTTGACCATGGTCTGTTACTGCTCACTCACTGGGATGATACATTTCCCACAAACACTTAGTAACTCTCTACATCCCTCTTGGCTTCTAGGCATTCCAGAAAAAAAAATGGATTCTTCCAAAATAAATAAATAAATAAAAGACAGGGGACAGAATGGGAATTGCAGGGTGGCTGTTGAAACCACTTGCCTTCTCCCCTGCCCACCACAATACTCAAAGGAGGGCTCCAAGCACACATTTTACCTAACCTGAAACCTTTCTGCATCTCTTTAAAACTTGTGAGAGGATCCTGAGCAGGAAGCAATGCACATCAGAACTATTTTCCTAAAGAAGAGGAGAAAACAAAGTAGGATTGTCCCTCGTATGTCCCACAGCCACAAGCTTTTTAGTAGGGTTGCAATCAGCCCTGTTCTACTGGCTCCATGGAAATGAGTTGTGGGAGATCAAGGCCGGTGTCAAATAAAAATGAAAGCACGTGACCCAGCTTCCTCCTGGCACTAAGAGATATCCTGTCCTGCCACCTGCTGACTCAAGCCTTGAACTCATAAACAGTACAAAGATGATGGAGGGTGTGCCACTCAGCGCCATCGGGCCAGTTCTTTCTTGGCCATCTCAGTATGGTCGCTTAATTTATATATAATTCATACCCCATTTGCTTCTGAGGATTCCAAAGTACCAGAGCCTGTCTCTTGGTATCACATGGAATAGTTTCTCTGGTGCCTTCTCAGTATTCTGCACATGGCCATCAAGAACAGAGGACCCCTCCTCCTTCACCTGCTCAGCCTGGTGAGCCTGAAGCAAGGGACTCTGTGGCACTTAGAGAATTCAGTCCCCCATGCAGCTGCGATACCCTGATTAAGCTCGCAATAACCATAAGCTCATTAGCAATTTCCTCACAAAAGACTGATCAATGAGAAGTGGCTACAAGAAAAGATGGCAGATTATTTGCCATGTCTGTGAATCAGCATAAACAAAGACTCGTTTCTGTAGACCAATCAATCCATCATTTCAGAAAAGCTATTTATCATCAACAAATATTGTAAAGGAGAAGCACTACTTCCCATGAGGTTAAACATAAAACTTCTGAAAGGAAGATAGGGTGACCCTGCATATTGTTCCCAAATAGTCTCACATGTATCAGGGACTACAAAGTTAACCCCAAGGATTGGATAGTGCAGGGGAAAGAGCCATAGTAATGCATAATGTCTTCCTCTGTGTTTCCCTGACAAACTCACATCGTTAAACTCTCGCTGTTTAGCAGTCCCTGACTCTAGGGCAAACTAAGGGGGGAAATACAAGATCTTCGTCTCAGAGTCTTGTCACGGCTTCCTGCACTGTGAGGTTAGTGGGTCACAGAAAACCTAGCAGGTCAGTCTTCCTAGGGTGACTCCAAGGCAGGCTTGAGTCCCTGGCCAGACTCCGTCGCCCTGGTTTTGCTTTGGCTTTGTTCTCCTGAGAAGAGGAGTTTGGAGTGAGCAGCTAGGTCTCTGCATCTTCAGATTGTCATCTGTGCCGTGTTATCTCACCATCTGCATTGCTGTCTGTTCCAAGGCTCACAGGGGGACACCTCCTTGAAAAGCCATGTGTCCTCTGGTCAGAGCCAGGCCTAGAATCTGGGGCCCCTGATGTTCAGTCTGATGCTTTTCACAAAACTTCACTTCTTAGAGGGAGAGCTGTAGAAGGGTGTGTGTCAGAAGACCTTGAATTTGGTTATTTCTGGTTATTTCCGTGAGTGTGCTCCCAAGTGTTCTTCACACCTTCTGTGGATAGGTGCTCTAGTCCAGGGCATGTCATGAACCAGACAATTTTGTAGAGTTGTTGAGAGAATTACACAAGTCCCTCAGTACAGGGACTTAGCCACATGCCTGGAGGGTGATGAGGGTTTCATTCACAAATGGCAGGCACTGAGCCAAGCAGTGGTAGGAATTGATGGCAACAGTCACAGGCCTATTAGGTAGAGGACTCCTTGGACTGGGAGGGTAGACTTAACTATAATGATTCTAAGCAATAGTATTTTTACTGGGGTCATAGATATGTATGCCTCATGTATAGAAATTGGGGACACCAGTTCTGGCACAGGGAATGTGGAGTGGGGAGAGCAGAGGGTAGTGGCCACTCGGCACAAGTTGGCCATTCTGGAGAAGCACATGGAGTTGGCACATACCAGTTCCACATGCTGGAAATAAGGTTATGAGCACCACATAGTAACTGGTCGAAAAATATAATTAAGCTGCCACTGTTAAAATGTCTATGGTCAACTCTAAGATTTTAGTGGTAGGATTCAAACAAAACAAACTGGTTCTGTGCAGAGCCCTGGGGGACCCAGCTTGTGGCTCACTGTGCTCGGGGTCTCAGATCAAGAGAAGGTAATAGGCGAGCAAAGGACAGGGTCTCGCTCTGCTTATCTCATCCATTCCCTTTTTGACTTGTACCCTGATGGCAGGGGACATTAGCTACTGATCTGGCTAATGGAGGATATTAAAGTCAGTTTCCAAGGCATCTCAAGTCCTTCTGGAAGCTCAATATTCTTAGGAGGGAACCTGGCAACAGGAATTCCCACTCAATGAACTGTGTAGGCGGCATTTACACTAACAGAAGATGTCGCCCGTGACAGAACAGAAACAACCCAGTCAGGACTGTCTTACATTCATCTCTGCCAGTCTGCCACTTCAGTGAGCAACAGGGTCCCAGCACTGCTCAGCACTCCTCTCCTCTCCCAGTTCATCTTCCCCAGTGTCTCAGACAATGATGGGACCCACCAAGGCAGCTCCAGTCAGCAAGAGGAGATCCTGAGTTTCCACCCCCAATTCAGTGCCACATATAATTATACAACTACAAACCTGTTACTTTCGGTTTA
>LOJH01058278.1:0-11433 GCA_001685095.1 Ellobius talpinus
AGCTCTTGTAGCTTATATTAAGCCATTATTCTGATCTATTTTTGCCATATGGCTAGGTACCTTTTCAGTTGGCAGGTCACATCCTGCTTCCTTGGTGATCTGCACAGGACTGGGAGGAATAAACTTCCTCCTTCCCAGAATTCTCCTGTTCTCATTGCATCATTTCTACTTCCTGTCTGCTGCCTATACTTTGTGCCTGGCCAATCAGCATTTATTTAAAACATGATTGACAGAATATAGACAATTTTCCCTGTACCAAGGTCTCAGGTGTTTTTTCTAACAGTTCAGAAGAATATTGTCCATCTTGGCAGGGGAAGGCAAGGCAGTGAGAGTGGCTTGGCCCATTTGGGGGCCCAGATGCAGAGAACCTGGAATGCCGGTGCTCAACTGGCTTTCTGTATTTCCCCATAGGTCTTCCCTGGAAATTCTCAGACACACCCAGAGGTGGTGAGCTTCATTAATGCACGAGGTGTCTTGTAATCCAAACAAGTTGATAATTGCTATTAAAACGCTTCTATGCATCAGAGGCAGGGGGAAGGCAGCTCACAGAGTGAAGACAGCCTGCAGAATGGGAGGAATCTTTGCTCACTGTACATCTGACAAACGATTAATATCTAGAAGATACAAAGAACTGAAAGAACTAAACAATGAGATATCAAATGAGTCAATAAGCAGGCTAATGAGACAAGCAGACAGATCTCAAAAGCTGGAAAACAAATGGCCAATAAATAGGAAGTAAACATGTTCAATTTCCTCAACTACCAGGGAAATGCAAATGAAAACTGCATTGGAGAGTTCATCTGATCCCAGTCAGAATAGCAATATCAGAAAAACAAATAACAGATGCTGGTGAGGGCGGGGAAACCAGGAAACCCTGCAGTGGGAACGGAACCTAGTATAGCCACTATGGAGAATCAGTAAGGAGACGCCTCCAAAGTACATCTTCCACGTGAGCCATTTTGTATCACCCCTAGGCATTTACCCGAAGAGCTGTAGGTCAACTAACCCATTATGGAGCTGTTTGTGGCCAGTGTTCACTACACTGCTCACAACAGCGAAGTTATGACACCAATCTCAGGGTCTAGCAGCAGAGAAACTGACAAAGTCCAGTGTGCATGCCAGGTGGAATGACTTCCAGCCTTAAAGAATGACATTATTTTATTTGTAGAATAATGGATGCAACCGGAGGCAATTTTATTAAGCAAGTTAAGCTAGTCTCAGAAAGAAAGTATGGCATGCTGTCTTCTCATTTGCAGTTCCTGGATTTTATGTAGAGAGACAAAATCGTGAACACAAAAGACAACCTTCCTCTGGAGATTAATGGGTGGGGGGGAGTCAGAAAGGTAGGGAGCACAGCATGAGTATGAAGGACACATACACTTGGGCGAAGACTTCAAAACAAAATTAGAAGAAGAAAACTGAAGTAGGCTATCACATCCCAACACACACACAGGCACACACGCATGCACACATTCATGCATGCACACATGCATCCCATATGACAAGTCAGGCTTCTTCAACTACAAGAAAACACAGCCTAGATCATATCTCTTTGGCCCTTTCAGCTCCACCTCTGGTACTATGTTGGACACAGCCTGAATGTTCTTTCTGGACTCTTGACATCTCTGTTCATGTTGACCATGATCACAGGGAAAAGGAGAGACTGGACAGGAAAGGGAGCATTCTCCTGAACTAGAAAGGGAAAAACGCTAAGCAGACAAACCAATATGTAAAGCAGGAGTCCCGGAAGACATACCCAGGCTGTCCAGGAAATTGGTTTGGGAGCCAGGTTCTTACCATCTATGTGGGCCCCGTTTCCTTCACCCCTGTTACACCCTTGACAGTGTCTGACCTTGTCACCAAAGCGTCACACGACTCCTTTGTTTGTACTGAACAAGCAGACCTGCTCCTGGCCTGGCTCCTTTCCAGAAACAGCCAAGGGGGAAGCAAAATTTGATTTGGCAACCTTGTCCAGCTCAGCCGCCCACTTACTAATTACCCCTCTTATCTGGACTCTATAAAACAGCACGCCCAGCTAAGCATAAATGATGTAGGAGAGGTTCAGGTGATGATGTACCTCCAGGAAGCAGAGGCCTTTGAATGGAGTCCCAGGCAGATTGTGGAGCAAGGAGGAGCTGACTGATTAGAGCCAGGAACTGGACAAAGCTCTCCGCAAGGCGATTTGAGCTGTTGGCCTTCAATGACCCTCCCCAGGTAGCAGCTTTGTCTGTGGGCTGTGTGGCTTGCTTGGAAGCCCATTCCTCTCACCCCCAGAACTTTTCTTTCACCGGGAATTCCAGCTGCGAGAATGAACGAGTTGGCAACTTGCTAACAATGTCTCTGAACGCTTAGCCTCTGTCCCAGGGAAAGCCAGTCTACATGGCTTCCTTTCACCAGGAAAAGAAAAGCAAGGTCCATTTTCTCCGTGAGTCACTGCCACAGGGTCCTCCATGGTTAGGAAAGCATTGTGTCTCCTGCACAGTTTGAAAGCTATGGGCATGGCTGGCAGAGGGCCAGGGCCGCTCTCCAGCCTCTCTCGATTGGAACACAGAAGTTGCCTGTGCCTACTTCTAAGTACATGGGGGTCTGTATTCTACACATGGCCCCTCACTTGCCGATTCCAGAACACTGGCTGTTTTCCCATTTTATTCTCCCCCCATTTGACAGTTTGCCACCACAGTGATTATTTCAGCGCACGGTACACCATAAGCAGCCTGAGAAATGAAGGTTTGGGGGAATCAACACCTTGGTCATTTCTGTGGACTAAAAGCTTTGCACCCAAAGACTGGGAAAGTAGCTCAGTTGGTAAAGTGCCTGCCATGCCAAGATGAGGACCCGAGTTCAGATCTCTGGAACCCATGTATAATGTCAGATGTGGTGTTACACACCTGTAATCTCAGCAGGGGGACCAGGGAGAAGAGAAGCTGTAGGGCTCACTGGCCAGCAAGTATAGCCAATTGGTGAACTCTGGGGTCCAATGAGAGACTCTGTCTCAAAAAATAAGGTATAGTGATAGAAGAAGGTACCTGATGTTGACCTCTGACCCCTGCATAGGGATGTACAGGCACGTGTGTGCAATGGGACATACACAAATACACACGTTTCACCTCCAAATGTCTATCAGCATTTCCCCCCATTCTCAGTATCATATTTCATTAGAGTCTAAGGCCTTGGCAGATAAGGCCTAGCAGGCAGGGAGATCACAAAGGTAAGAGGAGTGTCCAGGATTTTCTTCTAACTGTGACTGAGGCAATAGAGGATTTGCCAGTGAAAACCTCTTAGCCATGACATCATCTGTTTAACTAACATTTCTGTTCAGCTCGGTAGTCACAGACCAATGATGGCCATGGAGAGCAGGTACAAACACTTATCCTGCCTCTTTCTCCAAAGACCATGGTGTTCCAGAGAGGAAATGGTGTCTTGCACTCCTCAGGTCGCTACCTGCAAGCAACCTTGCACAGGGAGTTATCGGTACTGTACCGTGGGGAGGGTAGTTGGTTATTTCTGCATACCCATGTACAGAAGAGGCCTTTGCTAGTCGATTGTTCCAAGAATAGCACCTGAGGCTCAGGCAGAGTGTTTCTAGTGAGGATGCCCAGCAAAGCCCATCAGAAGTGGAGACAACTGCTTGTCCTGAGCCTGAACGGAGAAAACAATGCCCTCAGTAGCCTTTACCCTTAAGCAGTCGGCTTCTTCAGGTTGGGGTTGGGACAGAACCAATAAGCTTTTTGTCTTTGTCTGCCACGCTGCGTTGAATGCTTATGATTTTATTAGCAACTGCCCAGGAGCCAGGGCTGATTTAATTTAATTTAATCTCCTAGGTTATTTCAGTTTGGTGTAGTCTATTTTAAGCACAGATGAAGGGGAAGTAATCAGACCAGGGGGTGGATATGGATGCAGGAGGGGTCTTCCGCTCCCCGGATGGTTACTCCAGCTCAATCCATCTTGATCTACAGGAAAGAACTCCATGGAGGGAGGCAAATCAGCCAACCAAGTTCTTCTCAGTGTTGTCACCCCATCCTCTTTTGGCTTTGGGGGATATTGTAGGGATGCTAATCATGCAGCTGAGAGTCTTTTTTCCCTGGGGCCCGAAAACCAAATAAAGCCCCCCACCCTTCTCCTTAGGCATTGACCATCATGGTAGTGTTTAGCATCTTGGTGTGTTTAGTTTGGTGCTAGGCATTCATTCTTTCTCTAGTGTTTTACTGGTCTGGGATTTGAAGCATGGGAGACAGGATTCTCCCCGGATTTTGGTGGGTGTTGCCTGAGTGACAGTGTTGTTCAGAACCTCCTATAGTGATACCAAGGGCCCCAAAGTCACCAGAGTCTTGAGGCCTGGAGATGCCATCCCAGCCTTGGCCCAAGAGCAGAATCCCGAAGCCACCCATCACTTTCTGTCCCCAGGAGGAGCCAAAATGCTGTGCATCTAGTTTAGTCCTAGTAGTGGTCAAGAACAGGGGCAACTCGTGGTTCAGTGAAGCATGATTAATAAAAACTCAGAGAGCTTTTGGGGTTCAGCCTGAAGATCTGCAAAGCAAAGCAGCCAGCCACTGGCTCTTACCTCACCCTCAGTCTGAAAATGGAGATTGAGATTGGGATTCTTGGAGGCAGAATAATGTGACTGTTTTTACTCCAGTTCAGTTGGAGACAGGTTCCTACAGTCCTAGGAATGCCCAACTGTGGGTGGAGGTAGGTGAGAAACTGTGCCAGTGAAACTTTGCCAGGCCGGGCTGACACCATTGAAGAAAATCTCATTGCAGACAATGGTGTCATCCAGTTTTGTTTTGTTTTGTTTTTGTGGGGAGCAGTTTGAGACAGGGTTTCTCTGTAGTTTTGGAACCTGTCCTGGAACTCGCTCTGTAGACCAGGCTGGCCTTGAACTCACAGAGATCTGCCTGTCTCTGCCTCTTGAGTGCTGAGATTAAAGGCATCATCCAGTTTTATACACAGGCTCCAGAGGGGGAAAGTTGTATTTCCATGGGAACCATGTACCCAGAGTCTCACTGACTGTGGGATCCCTAAGCTTACAATGATGTCTGGTACCTGGTAAGTGCATAGGGTGTGTCCACATGTTGCTTGGAGTTTCCTCAGATGATATTGATAATATTAATAACAAAGTTAAGAGTGATCACATATTTATATGGTGTCAGGAAGTATGTTGAGTTTCTTTTCTCTTTTGCATAAATTCACTTAATACTTAAGTGGTCCTGTCGGGTGAGACACTTATTCTCTTTATGTTACACATGAGGAAATGGAGGCTTAGGGGATTTGGGAAACTTTCCAAGGTGAAGACACAGAGTCAGAACTTGATTCCAAGCAGGACATTTCTATTCCATGCTCTGGGGATTTCCATGAGAAAAGAGCTGAAGGTTTGGGTCACTTTCTAGAGTAGAGGCTCAGTGCTAAAGAGTAGAAATCCCATGAGGAGAAACATGGTGTGCAGTGTGTGTGTGTGTGTGTGTGTGTGTGTGTGTGTGTGTGTCGAGAGTTGGAATGGCAAGTGGGAGCTCAGGTGAACCAAGTGCCTTTGAAATTCATCAGAGGCAGTCCGTCCTTTGGACCTACCGGCGCTCCCTCCTACCGGTGCTCCCTCCCACTGACGCTCCCTTCTACCCATGCTCCCTCTTACCCATGCTCCCTCCTACCAGTGCTCCTTCATACCAGCGCTCCCTCATACCTGTGCTCCCTCCTATCCGTGCTCCCTCTTCCTGGCTGGCTCTCTCACCACATCTTCTATTGCGTGTTCCAACGAGATAGCAGTCAAACCCCAGGCGTCTTGAGTCACATTCTCTAAGACCAAGAGAAATCTTACAAAGATGTGCAGCTAGTGAGTTGTCCACCATGATTCTGGGGCTGGGTTTCCACAGCACCGCAGTCCTGGTCACTACCGATTCCAGCCTTGCAATCAGTTAGATTAAAATTAGTAGTGCAAACAAGCTACCTTGCCAAGGATGATGTCAAGGAAGCTAGTGAAGCTAGGGCTCTCTCAGTGGCTCAAAGCAGATCACATGTTAGGAAAGAGTGGCCTCTAAAGGCAGGAGAGGGGACAGCCTGTCTTCCATGTTGGAGGCTCCGATGCTCACTCTTGTAATCTTCCAGGAGAGAACAGATCCCTGGAGACTAAGTCCAATGTAGTCTTGACTGGATGATTTAGCAAGATGCCAGTTTATTGATTTGTAGAAAGAAATAGAATTTTCCCTTACTTTTTGAAAATCTGAGCATTCTCTCTGTGGCCAAGATTGTTGAGAGAGCAATTATAATGATCCCAATTTATTTATTTGCCATTTAAAATGTTATCCTACAGGCTACATGCTATCCTTCCATATAGTCCTTCTCTCCCCCATGTCAGACCCCAGGGAACCCAGAACCCTGCCTGGTGAGCATGGGATTGTAACAGGAGGAGACAAACACTCACTGGCATCAGGCTAGATAGACTAGCTGGCTTGTCTCTAGATAGAGAATCATAAAAGCACTCAGTTAAACGCCTGGGCACTTCCCTATGACCCAGACTCATAGGCACTGATTGTGTTTGCCTTGGACCCTCTTCTTATTTAAATATATTTACACCAGGCACAGGCTGGTCTTGAAAGCTTTAGAGCCCTTGGGACCCTCATCTCCATCAAGGAACTTGGAGAAGCTGTGCTCTTATCCAGTATTGGGAGATAAGGGAGTCTGTTGGTTCTCCAGGAAGAACCTTGCTTCCTTCCCTTCCTAGTACCCAAGCACTATGGTTTTCATATATCCCTCAGAACTTACACATTGGAAATGTAGTCCCCAAAGTTGTGTGTTAATAGTATTTGAAAATGGCGCCTTAGGGAGGTCAGTGGGTCAGAGGGGCTCTGCCTGGAGGCATTCCTTTATAGGGGTTTGCTTAATTCGGGGATCAAAATCCTCACTTTCTTATGGAGTCTACAAGTAGATTTTAACTTACAAAGGAAAAACAAAAGGGCTGATCTTAGCAGATTACATCGTATTATGAACCCCAGATAGGAAGGACATTGCACAGGAGTGTAGGGGACAGCCTCAGTGGCAGTGTGAACCTCCCTGATTCAGGATATACAATTGCCAAACCTTAGGAACAAAATATGATCTCACCTCATATAGAAAAACAAACTGATCCTCAAAGTAAATGTCATGACCATCTGTTTAAGTACCAGACCAGTTACCAGAGAAGCAAGTTAACCAGTATCCAAGCAGACTGGACAGCCAATAGACAGTCCAAACGCAGCATCTTTGGGTAGACACCCAGTCTAATGTCTTTTCTCATTTGAGGGTGAGCAAAGAAAGAAAACATATGCATAATAGAGGAACCGTTTTTAAAAATATATTGAATGATAAAACTGAAGAGATGGCTCAGTGGCCATAAGTGTTTACTGCTTTTCAGGAGGTCCTGAGCTGCGACCCCAGCACCCACATTTGGCGATTCACAGATGCTTGCATCTCCAGCTCCAGGAAATCCGATGCCCTCTTCTGACCCCTGTGGGCACCTGCGTGCATGTGGCATATACTCACACAAAAACATACATGCATGAGAATAAAAAATAAAATAACTTCTTAGATAAAAATACTAAATAAATTCATGATACATAGAGAGAGAGAGATGAATGATGCCAGAGAAGAGACTGCCATCTGGAGAATATACATGGTGATAACTTACTGAAGGAATAGTGCCTATCAGAAACTATTTGAAAAATTCCATATGAATCTTAGTAGAACACAAAATACACAGTCTGTAAAACAAGAACATTAAGACGCTTGAATAAAAAGATACAGAGAAAAGGTAGACATAAAGGGTTTTTGTTTGTTTGTTTTTTATTTGTTTAATGATGAAGGAATGTACAAAGAGGCAGACAAAATGAAGGGTGGCAGGTAAATACAAATGCCGACAAAGAAGTATAGATTTCAACACTTGCACAAAAATCCGAAGAGGAAGTATCAGAGCTGCCAGTGAAAACTGCAGGATGCAGGCAACACAAGGAAACTGGTGATGGAGAGGAGCTTAATAAAAGTGGGAGGCTGAGAACAGGACCTAACTGGAGAATTATCTGTCTCTTCGTCCTAAGGGTCAAAGAAGAAAACAGAACAAAGAACAGCAATGCTATGTAATAGATGCCTGTGCACAGAGCATCCAAACTAAAAGGCGATGCTCTACCTTAGAAGAACCAATAGGAAGGAACATGCAACTAGAGCCATACTAGAAAACTTCAGCTACAAAGAAGGGAAACAGATGTCTTTCCTTCAGAATTATAGGCGCTACAAGGGGAGAAAATCTAGTTGACTGAAAGCAAAGTAAAGAGCTGTATATAAGATGAAGTCAATGGAAAGTCCAGATTGGGGAAGTCGGATCATATAAAATTATAACATGAGGGATTAGAGATCCCTCACTCTAATTTTATAGGCACAGGAGCAGAGATTAGAACAGGAGGGGGCAGGGACTTAGGGCCCGGCTGACAGATTCTTCTTGATTGTGGAGGTGGGGGTTGGAAGATACCCTCTGAGAAAGGCTGTGTGAAAATGGTTGGCATGAATCTCTAAGGTGAGCAGTAGAATCAACACAGCATCTATATTTTCTACAGTTATGGGAATGATACACGCAAACAAAGCAGAGGGTAGCCAAAGACTGAAAGTAAAGTAAGTACTAAGGAGGCGAGAGTGCGATGGTGTTTGCAAAGAAGCAGCCATTAAATTGTGCCTGAGCTCTGGTACTCAGAACCCACTTTAAAAGCCAGGCACAATGGCTCACGCTTGTTATCGCAGCACTGGTGGTGCCCTGGAACTCCCTAGCCAATCAGCCAAGCCAAATCAGTGATCCCAAGCTCAGGGACAGGCTCTGAGCATCCCGTACTGAATTGAATGAAAGGGGGAAAGTGAGCTGAGCACCTGCGTTCCTCTCTCTTTGCTTCCTGACTGCAGACGCCATTATGGCCGGCTGCCTCAGGCTCGTGACCCCATGACTTCCCCACCATGATGGACTGTACCCCAAAACAATGGGTCAAAATAAACCCCCTGTACATCAAGCTGCTTTTATCAGGTATTGGTCACAGCAATGGGAGAAGCAACTAATACAGATCCATAGCTCTAAGAGTTAAAGAAATGCAGGGATTTTTTTTTCAGACGGTGAACTTCTCTGAGAAGTGGAATTCCAAGTACATGGATGGATCTTAAAATATGATGGAAATGTAAAACAATTTAAGGTGCAGGCTTGTTGCAGGAACTAGCAGGACCTTGATTATGATAAAGCCGATGCCCTGGAAACAGAACCTGCTTCTAAATAAATAGAGGCTTCCAGAGCCAGTCAGAAAGGTACGGTTCATCTCCACTGCTGTTGTGGGGGAAGTTGTCTAAACGTTTGGAAGAGAAAAAAATAAGTGAGATCTCGCCTCGTGCCTTACACCAAAATAAATTTCAAATGGATTTGGAAGCCGAATATAAAAAAGAAACAAAATAGTGAAAGAAAACATAGGTGAATACTTAACTACCCTTGGAAAGGGCAAGGAGTTCCTAAGCCTAAAAGAAATGGAAGAAAACATTTTGGTGGTTTTGGCTGTGAAACTTGAGCTCCTGTGTGTTTCTAGATGCATACAGAATTAAATCTAAACACAGAGTGTGACAAGAAGGGAAAGGGTCACTGTCACACACATCCAAACCTCCTGACCAGTGGGAATCCAGCTTACTTCCCAGAGGAAACCTAAGTAGTAAGTCAGAGAAAAAAAGCATTCAAATGGCCAGATTACTATATAGGGAAAGACTGCTAAGCTTCAGGGGGAAAAAAAAGTCAAGAGTCAAAATTATAATGTTGTTCTTTATTTTTCTTACTTTATCCTTAATGTGATTTTGGTAAGACATTGGTACAACTTTGGGGGGAGCCATTAGACAATATATCAAGTCTTGAGAGTTTTTTTTTTATCTTTGAATCTGCATTTTAAGAATGCAGCCCAAGAAGAAAAGCAAAATTTTGTGTATGATGATAATTAGTTGCTATGTTACCTACCAAAATGGGGAATTTCAAACCTTACAAATGATCCAAACTGAGCATAGATTTTACAATCACTGCTACAAACTAGAATATAGGGCATTGTGTTTTAAAATGATACTTTGTTAAGTTTTCCTAAAACTGACTTTTAAACTACCATAAGATGGGATGTGTTCTATAAGAAATAGGTTTTGTTGTTGTTTTGTTGTTGTTTCAAACAGGATTTCTTTGTGTAGCCCTGGCTATCCTGGAACTCACTTTGTAGACCAGGCTGACCTTGAACTCACAGAGATCCACCTGCCTCTGCCCCCCCAAGTGACTTCCTGTGTTTGTGTAATGATCTTATCAGTTTCCCACAACTAGCAAATATTTCTCACCATCATCTCTTTCGGAATTCTAGAACATTAGTAGAAGATGTTTCCAGGTATGGAAGTGCGTATCCATTATCCCAACTCTTGGGAGGCTGCAGGGAGAGGCCACATTCAAGGCCATGCATGGTGGGGAGGGGGTGGATGAGCAGGTGTATTATCGGTGTGGCTCCTCTTGCCCTTGACTCTGGCAATAAGGAAACAAAGATCACGGAATTTACGAGTCATTGTTTATTAACATGAAAGAGATCAGATCAGAAACTGTGCTTGTGAGCATAGGAGGTATCGGCAGGCTTAAAGCAGCATGGTTAGAACAAATGCAGCAAGCCAGACAGCCAAGACCCGCCAAGTGACCCAAATCTCATTGATGCCCAATCAACAATAGTTCTTTGCTGAAGATGCCTTTGCATTTTATTTTTTTGAAACCCAGCAAAGTTCCACATGTAATGATTTCCCTAGAAACCTAGAGCAAATGGCCCTGCATGGAACATTTTTTTTTCTGAAAACTAGCAATACATCCCGTGCCCCTTGTCTTTGAGTGCTTTTGAGGCTCTTCAAATCGTTTGGTGTCTTCTAGGTAAGCCCTTGACTGGCCTGGGTTTATTCTCCCTGGAAAAGGCCTGTTTGGCTTTTCCCTTGTGCTGGAGCCCCTCCAAATGGACACTCTTGTGTACTGCAGCCCAAAGCACGAGGCTCTGAAGCTCTGTCTGCTCCAGCTTCTCTATCATCAAGAATCCACTAGGCACACAAGGCTTCTGCCTTACCCTTTGTTGACCCTAGGGCGATGTCTGGGGTGGGGAAGTGTTTGTCCCGCATCCCTGTGTTCCCATCACTCTGCACAGATCTGACAGGCAGGGCTGGCAGGAAGCTGGAAACCCAGAGAACCAGATTGTTATTCCAAAGTTGGAACAAGGGAAAATGAGGTAGCTAAAGGATTGTGCTCCAGGTAGAGTGTGCCCAGGGATGGGGTAGCATAAACCCAGAACCACAGGGCAAGGGTGGTGTAGAGACTTGTGTGCATAGCAGGTACTAACTACTGCATGTAGTGATAGGGGAGCACGGGCCTGCTTTTTGTCCCGCCCGGCTCCCGCA
>LOJH01058279.1:0-10341 GCA_001685095.1 Ellobius talpinus
TAGAATCCCCCAGTGAGGGGCTGGGGTGTGGTTCAGTGGTAGAGCACCTGCCTACTATGTACAATTTCTTAGGTATCCAAGAAGTAAATATTTTTAAAAAGGAATAAAGATGGATGAATGGAAAGAAGAGAGGAAGTAAGAAGAGAATGAGGGAAGGAAGGAAAAAAGGAAGAACAGAAGGAAGAAGAGAAGGAAGGAAAAGCTCAAAATACATCTAAATGCATATGAGAATAGAAGTGGGGGCAGAAAATTGGGTGGAGCTTCTTCAGAACACACAAATTGGAAAAGCCTTGCTTCCTATCAAAAAACATGCCAGAGAAGACTCAGAGGTTGGACTTAATTGGACATTATTACCTCATTCTACATATATGGTTCTGATGAAAATGCCATGTGTAGACCTACAAAAGAGACATCTGGCAGCTTCTGGGAAGGATTAGCATGTAGTCACTGTTTGATATAGCTGTTGTAGAATATTTTATACTGTGTAAAGGTGCTTTGCTGTGATTGGTGTAATAAAAAGCTGAATGGCCAATAGGTAGGCAGGAGGTATAGGTGGGACTTCAAGGCAGAGAGAGCTCTGGGAAGAAGAAAGGTGGAGTCTCCAGACAAACATGGAGGAAGCAGGAGAGACAGTATGGAGATGAGGTAACAAGCCTTGTGGAAGAATGTAGATTAAAATATATGGGTTAACTGAAGTTATAAGAACTAGTTAGGAACAAGCCTAAACTAAGGCCAAGCTTTTGTAATTAATAATAAGTCTCTATGTCATTGTCTGTGATCTGGCAGCCCAAAGAAAAATCTGACTACACCCAGCAGCCTCATGCCTGGGGTCTAATGTGAAGATACATAGCAGCAAAAAGACAAAACTTTAAGACTAATTTCTTGATAGAATAATCCCTTCCTAAACCTGGTCCCCTTTGATTTTTCATTCCCTTTGATTTCTGGAACACATGCACAGGGTGCCTCACATAGCATAGGGCTCTAGGCTGATGGCAACAAGTCTAAACACACTAAAAGAGCAAGATTATTTGTTCCAAAATCACCACAGGGGTACTTGGAAGTGGAAGAGTGTCATTGAGATGCAACCAAAGCAGAAGGAGAATCCAAGCCTGAAGAAGACCCACTTGCTATGGCTCACTTTGAAGATGGGAAGGAACTCTGAGACACCCAACAAGGTCACCTTCAGCAGCTAGAATAGTCCTGCTCACAGGTAGCTTCCCACACACCAAACCTTGGGCTCCCAACATGGAACTGATTTCTGCCTACATCACAGAATTCAGCTCCTCTCCAGAGTCTCCATAGGGGGCGCTGTGCTATGGGCACCATGCTTTAGCTATAAAACACACACTAGACTCTCAAACAACTAATCTCTAATAGCATGTTTGTGTTGGGTAAGCACTCTGTGTTTGGCAACTTGTTGATGGCAGTGGTAGAAAACACAGGCCCAACATGGAGAAGAGGCTACACAACCATAGCTGGTGAAGGCTGGGGAGATGGGGGGAGCTGACAGGAAATGGACAGATGTGCATTAGCTACTTTATCACGAGGGCAGTGAGTGCAGAAGGCCACATTCCACATAAGAGCTGTAATACAAATATGGAGGTTTGTTTTTGTTATCAAAGAGAAGGGCAGAGAGCTCGGGAGATAGGAAAGATACTTTGTTTATTCAGTAAAGTGTTTGATCCATAGAACCTAAGTTGTTGGGTTCTTTTTTTTAAACCTGGATTACTCACTTGCAATCCCAGTGCTTAGGAGTTAGAGACAAGAAGATACCTGGGGCTGGCTCGCCATTAACCTAGACTGCTCAGTGAACCCCAAATGCATAAAAGACTCTGTCTCCAAAACCAGGTGAACAGTACCTGAGGAACAAGAGCTGAGGTTGACCTATGGCTTCTATAGGAATGTGTGTATGTGTGCATTGTGCACATATGTGCACCTGCACACACATCAATACATATATACAAAGGATAGACTGAAATTCAAGTAGGCATAATTATCCACAAGATGTAGCAACAGGCAGGGAACCTAGACTTCTCAGCACATCATTTTTCTATAGCTTTGACTCTGCAATAATGTAAATAGTTACAAAGGGAAACTAAACTTAAAAAGCCCTAGCGATTTCTCTCAGGTGAAATGATTTTTTTTACAGAACTTAACTGCTAATAAGCAAGGCAAAAGAACACAACATCTGAAATGAATGTGTCTAGTTATATACAAATTGGTGATGAAAGCATGGATAAAAAGAATGCTGTTGGGTGAATTTTTTTTAAGCTCAGCATTTTGGCTGTGAATGCAGGAGAGAATTAAACCTAAGGACAAACCCTTATACTGCATTCAGTGGTCATGTTGATTACGCTGTTGGAATCACAGGTTTATATTCAATATAATAGTCAGGTAAAGAAAATAAGAACATCAGGGTTTCTGAAAAATGCATATAAGGCAAATTTAGTATAAGATATGAATTTAAGGATAATGGTATTTGATTTGAATTGGAAATATCACTATGACCTTATGGTGTAAAAAAATACATGCTTCCTGGCGCTGATAGATGGTTCAGTGGTTAAGAGCACTAGCTGCTCTTTCAGAGGGCACAGGTTCAATTTCCAGGATACACAATGGTATCTCACAACCATCTCCAACTCCAGTTCTAGTGCATCTGACACCCTCTTCTGGTCTCCCTGAATACCAGGCACATGTATGGTACATAAATGTGTATGCAGGCAAAACACTCATGAACATGAAATAAGTAACTCTAACAAAAATGTTTAGCGTATTTTCTCTCCTGACCAGAAAGGTTAGAAGCAATGACCAGATGGTAGCAATGAGCTCCTCGAGCTTTTGATGCTCAGGTTGTGATCTTTAAATGTTACTCAACACTATTTAAAATCCAGGCTCATGTATAAACAGCTCATATGAGCTTGGACCAGGAAGGCACCATGTCCTGGGACATTATGTACCTCCAGAAAACCAAATCTCCTCATGTCAAGAAATCTAAAACATGAAGGGATAAAGATGGGTGGATTTAGGGCTCAAAGAATAGCAATGGGGGCAAAGGAGTTTGATACCTCTGTGGGTGAAGGGCTCACCACACAAGCACAAGGGCTGTAGTTTGAATCCCTAGAACCTACATAAAGCTATACATGGTAGCATGTGTCCATAATCCCTGTGTTCCTATGGACAGATAAGAGGCAGAAGAAGTTTAGGGGCCAGCTCACCTGGTGTACACAGCAGGCAAAAGACACTGCCTCATACAAGATGGAGAGGACCAAGACCTGAGACTGTCCTCTAACTTCCATGTGTGCACCACGGCATACACATACAGACACATAGGCACACACACATAATTAAAAAGAGCAATGAGTACAGATGCCTGGAACACACTGAATATAAAAGCATATGCTTTCATAATTGTTTCAATAGTAGGAAAGAGACAAAAAAAGAGAAAGTAAATCTGTTTAACACTAGTAGAAGGAGGCAGTGCCTTATTTCGATAATTTATAAATGAGTGTTTTCTGCCTTCCTGGCTTTGGGGGTTCCCAAACAATGTGAGGGATTAGGGCAAGGGCTTTCCTTCAAAGTTCCAGAGATAGAATGAGTAAAAGTTGGGAGAATGGAAAAATTTCCACTCTGAATGTTCAAAAAACAAACAAACAAACAAACAAAACAGTTCAGGTGAACAGAGAAAACGCTGATGGGGAACTGATGGAGTAGGGATCAGGAATCAGGGAGTTCATTCCCACCTGCTGCTTTAGTTAGCATAAGTCCACGACCTTTATCTATCTCAACATGCTCAGAGAACCAAGGATATGCTGAGGATGCAGGAAGGAGGGAGGGCAGGAAGAAGAGAGGGTGATACAAAAGTGAAAGCACATTTCATCAAGTTTTTGTGATGAACTTCTGATTCAAAGGATATAGAGAGACAGAGGAGTGCTCAGTGGTACGACTAGAAGGAATCTTGCAAGGATCTCTCCAGTGCCTAGGTATTGTCAATAGGACATGGCACTAGGAAAAAGGGCGGAAGACTTTTTGAAGAAAAAAAGAGACGTAATCTGTGGTGACAGAGAGAAGACAAGAGATTGTTGGTGGATGAGGGGGACCTTAAGGAGGGGAACAAGGAGACTCCTGGTGGATGAGGGGACCGTAAGGAGGGGAACAAGGAGACTGCTGGTGGATGAGGGGACCGTAATGGAGGGGAACAAGGAGACTGCTGGTGGATGAGGGGGACCGTAATGGAGGGGAACAAGGAGTGTAAGAACGCTTCTGAACAACAGTGTACTTGATACTTCTGTCCACATAGAGCTTGCTCAGCAACTAGGACCAATAAACATCGAGACAGTTTTCCACAGACATTTTTCTTCTTAAAGTTTCAAAGTCTGTTTCCAACTTTTTTTGTTTCATTCACTGTTTTTTTGATTAGGCATAAAATACAGATATACTCTTATTTTTCTTAAGTAAATAGTTGCAGCCCCAGGGATGGTTAGCTCCCATCGAGTTAGTTAACACTGTGGGGATTCTACATAGCTTTCCTGAAAGTGGGCTTGGTGAAACTTTTGTACATGTATGTGTAGGATTTGCTTTCCAATTCATAGTCAGTACCCGGGAGAGACTCCTGCAGCCCAGTGCAAGAACAGTGATGAGTCACCAGGATCTAATTACACGGGAACTACTTCCAAACATCACCATTCACTGCTCATAATTTGGCTCTTCATCTTTTCCTTTTTTATCAGAACATGGAGTTGGTGGAATGTGTGGTATTCATCCACGCCAGAAGATCCTATCCACACACAGCCCTCCTAGATGCCAGGCCCGCCCATATTTATTATAGCCCCTGACACTACAGTGAATCTTTTCCTTGGCCCATCCTTGGATCTGTATGATAGATTTTCCCATCACTTCCTAACACTCTGTGCTGTCTCCAGACATACCCTGAGGCAAGAGATCCTGCCACCTGGGAGAGAATGGTTTCCTCCACAGCACAAGCTACCATGGGATCCTCCATGCCCCGAACAGCACCTGGAGACTAAGCCTGCTCTAGAAAGGCAGCTGTACCCATGATGCCAAACAAGCTGAACCAGTCTGGTAGCCAGTTAACTGTGAAGTACAATTTAAAAGTCAGTCAGTCGCACTATCTAACTTGGGGTACCATGCTGGAACAGCCTTGAGTTTCCTCCTTTATTTTCACTTCTGGCCACCTGATAGGGCCCTGATTTTCTCATCTTTGCCCACCCTGTCTCCAGTGTCTGATTTCATTCCTGTCTCTGCTCCTCCCCTCCAAGCACACCCCCTTTTAGCCACCCTGGATTTTCTCTATGGGGACCATCAACACTCCTTAAGGGCAGGTCCTTATCATCTTCCTATTGGGAATCCCTAGCTCCCAGGGTGTGGTAGTTAATATTGGCAACTTGACAGCACCTAGAGTTACCTAGGAGACACACCTTTGGCCATGTCTGTGAGGGTGTTTCCAGAATGGAGGTGGGAAGATCCACTCTGAATGTGGGTGTCCCCATTCATGGACTGGGGTTCTGGACTGAATGAAAAGGAGATAATGCACTAAGCATCAGTAATCACTCCTCTTCGCTTCCTGACTGTGGACTGTCATGTGACCAGCTGGCTCACACTCCTGTCACTGTGACTTCCCAGCCTTTATGGACAGTGCTGCAACTGTTATCCCGAATGAACCTTCCTTCCTCCTTAAGCTGCTGGGTCAGGTATTTTGTCGCCACCTACCTGTCCCTCCACAATCCACCTGCAGATGGCTGTCTTCCCATCATAGCCGGGTCGGAACTGGAGTGTGGCTGAGCGAGGGCTGATGTTGGAAATGACCAGGTTGGATGGAGCACCAGGAAGGTCTAGGGGGGGTGAGAGAGTCAGGAAGAGGGTTAATTTGTGTCACAGCTTAGGGTGGGTGCCAAGCCTGTTAGGGAGGAAAAAGCTTCAAAATGACTCTTCATTGCAAAAGGCACTTGTTTATCAAACCAGGAAAGAAAGAAGCAGTGCAGCTCCCCTCAGCAAGACCTCACAGCGGGATCCTTCCTCTAACGGGGTCACCCGCTGCGCTCCAGGCCATCTGAAGTGGCTTTAGGAGACTCCTGTCTTATTCATCTCTATAGAGAGCAGATAATTAATAGGTGCTTGTTGTGCAAAGAAAGACAAGGGAACGTGATTACATCCTCCAGGCTCCTGCCCCAGCACCAAGAAAGGACTGTCTAACTTCTTTTCCCTGCTCCCATGATGCCCCAGGAGTCAGGGTTGATGCGGTTGATAGGTCTTGGATGCGGTTTCCAAGACAACCAAGAGCAGGTGACAGCGCAGGACGCTTTCCTGGACTCAGTTGTTCTGGGAAAGCCATAGGTGGAAGGTGAGCCTGTCATCTGAGCTTTCCTGGGCTGAGGCCTACTCATACAGAGAGACGTTGCTGGACTGCTCTCTAGGAGGCCAGGCTTACCTGCAAGTTCAACCAAGTGTTTAAAATGAGAAATTCCCAAGAGTAAGAGAATGGGTTAAAGGAAGAAAAGAAAAAAAATGCAGACAAAAACTACTTTAAAAAGGCAAGACAAAGGACTGGAGGTATACCTCTGCAAGCTGTGTCCACCTCGCACCCACAAAGCCCTGGATCCCCAGCACTGCATAAAGCAGGCTCTCTCGCACTACACAGAAGGATCAGAAGTTTGGACTATCCTCAGCTACACAGGAAGTTTTGGGCTAGCCTGGGATCCAGGAAATCTTGTCTCACAAAATTAAAATAAATGAATGGAACAAAACAAACAAACAAACAAAGACAAAAACAAGATGGGGGGTCGCTCTGCGGTAGAGCACTTGCCTAGCATGCACAAGGCTCAGGGTTCTATCTCCAGGATCTAAGAGGAAGAAAGAAAGAGAAGGGGGTGGGGATGGGGAGGGGAGAGACAGGGAGAGGGGAGAAGAGGAAGGAAGAAAGGAAGAAATTAGAGAGGGAGGAACGAAAGCCTGTTTGCTGTCCTCAGGTTCCTAAGAGGCAGTGTCCTAGCTTGCACAACTGGGGTATTTGAAGGCAGGTCTTGCCACAGGATAATAAAGCCCCTATAGTGACAGCCTGCTATTGTCACAAGCAGGGTCTCTAGGACCTCAAGGGTCCTTCTGTATCTGGCTTAATGAATTTGAAGCAGAAGATGTTTAAAGTGAAGGACAAGTGACTCTTCTTTCTAGTCCTTCACTCTCTGGATTCTTAAAATGGCCCTTCAGTGTCTAATGGATGTAAACCTCCAGCCTGGCAGACCAAAGCCAGCTCCTCGGCTCATGGCTGCAGGAGGGTCTTCCTGTGGGTGCTCCCAAGTGTCTCAGCTAGCCCTCCAGCTACAGGTGATTGGCTTTAAGGCAGCTCAACAGTCTCTCTTCGGGGCGACCCTCAGAGGCTCACTCAGAGCAAATGCTTCCATTTCTCTTCTGTGTCTCCCCACTGCAGTTCCTAGAGACATATAGCCTGGAGACAGTAATGCCAGATGCAGAGAGGCCTTCAGAGGTCAGTGTACTCATTCCCTAACAGGGATGGACAGTGTCCAGGCCACAGAACTTTGTAACCACACCAGATGTGCCTGCCCATGGTCTCCCTGGTGCCGACTCCATTTTTAACACACCAGACAGTACCCACACCACAGCAAGTGCTAAAAATGTACTAACGATATTTCAGATCTGTGGTTTGGGTGCTGTAAGTTTTATGGGAATTCGGTATTTGGGTAAAATCAGTGAGTATGGGCTGGGGAGATGGCTTAGTCAGTAAAGTGCTGGTTGTACAAGCATGAGAGACTGAATTCAGATTCTGAGAATATAGGGTAACAGGCCAGTGGAAAGTCATTCTGTCCTGGGCCTGTCCCCTAACTCAGAACTTGGGAATCCCCACCTCATGACTCAGGGTTAGCAAACAATACTTCTGACCAGCTTGTACTTTTCTACCAGTTCACTGAACATGCTTCAAAGACCCTACAGAAGCCTGCCCCTCCACCCAGCCCATTGCTGTCTCTGCTCCTGCTCAAAAGGCAGTTGTCATTCTGTGGTTTTCCTCAATAAATCTCTTCTGTGAGGTTTGCTGCATGGTTTGATTTTGTAGTATTCCTTGGCTCCCTAGTGCCAAGATACCCCTGTGCTGGAAAACCCTTTCACAGAACCCACATAAAAAGCCAGTTGTGGTGATTAACACCTATAATCTCAGTTCTAGGGAGATGGAGACAGGAGGATCCTAGAAGCTTGCTTGGCAACCACTCTAGCCAATCAGTGGGCTCCAGGTTCAGTGAGTGCCCCTGTCTCAAAATAAGATGAAAAGGGATTGAGGAAGGCACAAGATGCTGGCCTCTGGCCATCACGTGCAATGTGTGCACACAGGTCTACACACGGTAAATAAATAAATAAATACAAAATGTTTTAAAAGGACTCTTTCTGCAGGCTGGAGACATAAACCAATGCCTTAGTGTGGTGGTCTTCCATGCATATGGGACTCATCCAGAGCACACTCAGGATCCTCACCTGCCAATTTACTGTGTAGCCGAGGACTGTCTTACACTCTGGATGCACACGCCTTTCCTTGGGCATCCATTGCATTCTAAGCGTGCACCGCCATACTTGGTTTGCTCATGCAGAAACCAAACCTTGTGCACAGTAGCTGAGCTGCAGCGCCAGCCCCTCCCACACTTAATTTAAAATGCATTTCTTATTTCTCTTTCTCAAAGGCATCTACTGTCCACGTGGTCACTGGCTGTGGACCTGCAGGGTGGAAACCTTGGGCTGGGGAGACCACAATTTTGCCCCATGGAGACCATCTCTCTCCTTCCTTTCAAGCCACTTCTGCTGGCTCTCACACTCTGGAAGGAGGCACAAGGTCATATATAGTGGAAGGTTAAGCTAAGGGTGGATCAGTGTCCTTTGCCTTTGGTAGGAGGCTAAGCCCTGCCCTTAGCTCTCCAGACACTTGGTGAATTCTGTGACCAACACAGGCAAAGAATGCATGCTGTACCCTGCTGACCTGGGGGTACTCCGGAAGAAATGGTGGACGACGTGGTCAGGCCCACACCTGCGGAGGTAATGGCAGCCACGTCGATGGTGTAGGTGGTGAGAGATGACAGTCCACGGATCTTGTACTCATGGGTTGTGCTGTTGAGGGTGTGTGTGAGCCGAGAGTCATTCTTCCCATATACCTCCCAGGAGATCTGATAGCCTGCAGAGACAAGGGAAGAACTGAAGAAGGACCTCCACCAGACAGGTGGGAAGCCAGCACTCCTCCCCGAGAATGGGGTTCTGGGACCTCAGGAGCCTGGTGCATGGACGAGAGAGGTGACAGATCTGCCCCCCAGCTGCAGTGCTGTGCTTAGCTCATTCTTGTCCAATTGGGAGACAGCACAGCATGGTTCCCATCTTCATTAACTGCTGTTTTCATTACCCAGAACCCCGAGTGGGTGGCTCGCTCGAGGGTCCCATCTCATGTGTGGGAACACTTTGTGTGTGTGTGTGTGTGTGTGTGTGTGTGTGTGTATACGAGCGTGCTTGTGTGTGGTGACTGACAGGCCACTCTTCCGGTTTTCAAAGGGAAACATTTTCTTTTACCTGCCCGTTTTCTCAGTTTTGCTTTGCCTCTGAGCTTTGCCCCGCTCCTCACTGAAGATGCAGTTTTCGAGAAAAAAAAATTAATTTTCCTCCTGATTCTCTTCTCAGTCTGGCGGGGCCTTGTGATCACAATTTATTCAGCCTCAGATTCCATTGTGACTTGGGGCTTAGAGAAAAGAAAACCAACTAGTGCCTGAGTCAACCCCTTTTGAGGGGAGCTGATGGGATTAGAGGGCGCTTAAAGTGTCTGGTAAAGAGGGGACAGTGATGGAGAGAGCTCCCGGGGTCCTCCAGTGAAGGAAAACTGCTGAGGATGCCAGCCCTTCCTTCTTCTCAGTCAATAAGCTCGGGGATATGGAAGCTCTAAGACACATCTTAGCTCCCCTTCACTCAGATGAAAGTCATAAATAAAGTTAGAAACTGCTCTTGCGGGTGAACAGAAACTTAGAGGATGGTGCCTCGGGACTTTCATATTTTGAAAAGAATTTAATGTCAGAATTCACCCCCTGCTCACTGTCCCCACAGTCATCAGACAGCCTGGTAACTACCAGGTACCTTCAGGGAGACTCAGATGTTGGGGGAGGTGTAGCTGGAACAGCAAGTCAAGAAAGACCACTGGAGGGATGCTGGGTCCACGGAGGGATGCTGGGTCCACAGAGGGATGCTGGGGCCACGGAGGGATGCTGGGGCCACGGAGGGATGCTGGGGCCATGGAGGGATGCTGGGGCCATGGAGGGATGCTGGGGCCATGGAGGGATGCTGGGGCCATGG
>LOJH01058280.1:1380-11432 GCA_001685095.1 Ellobius talpinus
CAAGAAGAGGCTAGATATAATGGGCCAGGCAATGTTTAAATAAATACAATTTGTCTGTTGTTATTTCGGTTGTTAAGCTAACCATGCAGGAGCCGGTCGGGACAAAAAGCAGCCCATGCTCCTAATCACTACAAGACCAGGCACATAACATGACTGGTTACAACATATCAAGACAGACCAGGCACATGGCATGGACTGGTTACAACATACCAAGACAAAGATGAAGCCTGATGCATCCTCAGCCTACAGTTCACAATGCGACCTGGGGGACTTCTGTGTAGATCTGGGACTTTTAGAACTTTAGGGACAGACAGCTCAGAGTGAAAACAGGATTTCCCATGGAGATAGCAGTGACCCCGCAGCAGAAGGAAGTAAGTGGGTACAGATCATTTTAGCTTCTACTGTGTTGTTTACTCTGTATTTCCAGAGCATGGTAGTTTCATACCTGTTCTAAGTAGTGTGGGCGCTTTCACAAATGTAGGAGTACACATTAAGTTTTGCTCTCATCTTAAACTGGAAAGTTGTCAGATCAGGGAGAGAAAAGCAAGTGACACTTTTAACTAGGGCACCTTGATGATATCCACTGGAAATAATATCTGGCGAATTGTAACAGAAACCTCTGTGAAGGGGCTGAAGCAGATACGTGAGGTTGTTAGCATTTCATCCCAAGATCGAAGGAAGGTAGTCCACGGTCACATGGGGGCTCTCAGGACCTTGACCTCTGAACAAAGACTTGTAAGGATGCTGAGTCACGCTGCTGCCCACGGAGACACGCAAGGGCTGAGAGTGGGGCAGAGAAACATGGACGACTCGAATCAAAACTGTGTTTTGGTTTCCAGGAGCAGCAAGGAGGGTAATGGGTCATACAAATGGGCTCTCCCAAGTTGGGGGAAGAATCTGAGATTTTATTCCCAGTATTACTGGAAGACTCTGTGCTGCTTAGAATGGGCACTGGAGAAATCGGATTTACATTTTTATAACATGGATCTGGCTATTGTTTAAGTAAGAACTGTCCCCACAGTCTGGGGCCTTTGAATATTTGTTGCCGGGTTGGTGGAGCAACTGGGGAGGTTTAGGAGGGTGGCCTGACAGAAGGAAGCATGCTGTGGGGGTGGTGAGCTTTTAGAGTAAAAAGCTTCATCTACTTCCATTTCACCCTCTTTATTTCCTGATCGCAGTTCAAGATGTGAGCTCTCAGTTCCTGCCCCTGGGCCTGCTGCTTGCTCTCACGCCTGACTCCGCAACCATAAATCCTAATAAGCCCTCCCTTCTATAAGTTGCTTTGGCCATGGTGTTTTCACCACAGCAAGAGAAAAATGACTAATACACTGCTATATAAAGATAAGGTGCAGAATTCCAGGAAACTCCCAGCAGGTGTGAGGAGAAGGGAAGTCCCTCCCTGTTTCAGACAGTGTTCTATTGTTATGAAGAGACACCACGACCACGGCAACTCTTATAAAGGCAAACATTTAATTGGGGCTCGCTTACAGTTTCAGAGGTCCAGTCCATTATCGTCATGACAGGGGGCATGCTGATGTGCATGCAGGCAGGGTGCTGGCTGCATCTCCATCAAAAGGAAACAGCAAACATGGTCCATGACACTGGGAGTAGCATGAGCAAAGGAGACCTCAATGTCTGCCCCCACAGTGGCACACTTTCTCCAATAAGGCCACACCCACTCCAACAAAGCCACACCTCCTAATAGTGCCACTCCCTTTGGGGACCATTTGTTCTATCATTCTCAAGGATCTTGTGAGACACAGCTGTGAAGGAAGCCACAAAAAAGTATAGCGAATTATTAGGTTAAAGTTCTTCCAGAATGAAAACTCGAGATACAGGGAAAACACTGATTTTTGTGGTTAGGTTGGATAAGCTCTAGTACTACAGATTATATTTGGAAGAAAGAGGCATGAGCTCACGGTATAGACTCAAGAGACCAGCAAGGCCTGTCTGGTCAGATTATTTTTATTTTCTGTGTGATATTTGTCATAATCATCAACGCACAATAATTACATGAATGGATGATTTTGTCTATGACATTTTCCTAGTGCTCCAAGTAAAGAGGAAAACCAAAACATGCCCATGTATGTTCCCTTCGCTCCTGAGAGCCCAGGGTGGGGCTCCTGGGTAGCCAGTGCTGAGACATTCTCCATCCCTCCTCCTCTTTCCATCCCTTCCCCTCTGCCTGGTACACACACTCTGAAAACTCACACCGTGACACACAGGGTTACACAGCTCCTTCTGATACAGGGAAGTCAGATAAAGGGTCGGGTAGGAATGCCATCGCTATGTGTCGCTGTCGAGCAGTGACACATGACAGATGCAAGCCTGAGATGAGGTCCCCTCCACTGACTGCACCCTGCAGATGGACTTCACCTCTGGCTGCTGCTCCTCAGCTCTCATTCCTAGGGGTGCTTTTCACTCTCAAGTCTGCGTCTTCCACGTTCTCTTCTCTCCACAAACAGAAGACCATTGGAGAAAGGAACAAGAAATTACTCTTCTAGGAATATTTTTTGTTCTCTCTCTTCCACTAAAGGGACGTCTGCTGAAGTCAAGCATTTTGAAGTTTAAGCTCCATCTGCAGTCAGAGATAGAAGTATCTTTCTGGCAGGCTATGCTCCACCTATTGGATGAGAAAGCAGCCTCCTTAGAGCAGGCTATCTGGTGCCTACTTAATGAGACACTTGAATAATTCAGTTTCAAACCATGGGGATTTTGCATCCTGGAAGGAAGTTGCAATAGAGCTTCCTGGGGATAACAAACGTGCTCTTTCCTACCGTCCTTCTATGTCCACACTCTTGGGATGGGTACTACTTTGCACAGGAAACATTGGAGGACCTTCCTGGGAGGAAGGAGGCCCTTCTCTTTCTAGTTCAGGACCTGCCTGAGTACATAGCCTGATGCTTGAAAGGGGAACACTGTCTGTCCTTGTGTGACTCCAGTCCAGGTAGCGACACCCAGTAATGGCTTTTCCTACTCCATCCCTTTTCTGACCCGGCTGCCTGAATCACAGTACAAAGAGCTGTGGATGTCTGTGTGTCAGCGAGCTTGCATTTTCCGAGCAAAAAGTGTCAGGAACTTTGGGAGGTTCAAGTGGAGAGAATACCTTGGGAGGAGGGCTGGGACCGAGCACCGCACAGTCTCCAAGGATGGAAAGCTGCAATAGACAGAAGATTCTAGAGGCAGCCTAGGATGCCATCTGTCAGTACTTTTATTGGAGTGGTCCAGTTTGGGACAGTTGTGAAGAGAAAGAGGTGGGAGTCAGCGTGCAGCTGGCAGTGTGTGACAGCCACACACCTGATGTGTAAAGGATAAAGCCAGCAGCATTGGTGACTGTTTTGTCCAGATCACAGAGTTCCCAAAAAACCAACCAGTCCTGTATTTAAAAGCAAAGAGCCTTTATTCTAACACAAGTTCGCAATCTCAGTCCCTCCGTGTGTCCAACATATTGGGATTTCTAAGGTTTGGGATGCCTGATTGGCTGACATTTGTCTAGGGGTATCCTGGTGAAAAGTGATGGGTGTGTGCTGGCAGGTTACTCTATCTACAATGACTGGAACATTAGGAATTTCCTTTGGATGATCTGTTCCTGGGTGGTGCCTGGGTAATCTCAGTTTGTGATCTTTCTTGCAACCAGGTGTTGCCTCAGAGTAAACTACTGGGACCCAGGCCTCTACTGAGCTTGTCATGGCTGGGTCCTACAGTGACGAGACACATTTTCTTCTAGGTTTGGTGGCATGGCTGATGGTTTTCTTCCAGGCAATGATTCAGCTCTTCCATCAGCAGGCAGGGGTTGGTATTGCAGGAGATGACAACTAACTCAGGAACAGCACATTGTGGACAGGTAATGGAGGCAAGGTTGCCAAGTGTTCTTCAGTAAAATGTTACCCCCACCCTTTTAAGAAAGAAAAAAGGTTAATGCAAAAAATTAGTGATCAATGAAAATTAATTTGACTTTTGAAAAAACCTCAATATTTATATCATTCCTCTCATGGGAATGTTTTTATAGTAAATGTGGATGTGTAAACAGTAAAATGTCTTCAAGTTTAGTGATCTGTTTGCCCAAGGCAAAGACATGGCTGATGTGTTGTAGATAAGAGGTCATCTAAATGTGTGTTGCTTTGTCCTCCTGTGTACTCACCCACCCCACTAAGAGATGGAGAGTATCCTCACTGGGGTCCCCAAACCAGGTGATCCTCAGCCCTAACTAAGTCTCCTTCTTTGTGCCTTCTTTGGTGGCTGGTCCTGACATTACCTGGTCATGTGTGTTTCATCTCACTTTATTTTCACTGTGTTATAGTAATGTTACAGTGTCATAACTGCCCTGTGGTATCATGCAAATGTCCTTTGGGTGTTCATTGTAGGTACCCTTGGGGTATGAAACATGTTCCCTTAATTATTCCCTGAGGGACCTAAACCACATGATCAGTAACAAGAATGAGTTTAATATGGGAGCTACTGATGGAGATTTGGAGAACCCGGCATCAGGTACAGGCTGACAGAAAATCCTGAAGAGAACAGGGGGGCATGGGCCCATGGTCCCTCTCAGGCTGAGACACGCCAGGAAGTAGACCCTTTCCCCACAACAGGCAGTATGATGGAGAGAATGACTCAGGTGTTCTGCCAATGGTTCTTAGTGGGAGGCCTGGGAATGGGACATGACTGACCACTCTGCCCATTTCCCCAGATTACTGGGGTAGCAATTCATGGAGAGGGACCTCAGCCATATAACACTCCAATGGAAGAGCCATTCAGTCCCTAGGAACATTCAGGCCCTTGGTAACACTCACTGTTCCCTACAGGGGCCAAGCTGTGGGAGCTGTAGATAGAGGTGACTGCGAGCTGTGGGGGCCATGTGGAATATGCAGGGAAGGCGCTGTGGGCTGGGGAACTGTAGTTAGAGCTGCAGGCTGTGAATGGGGAATGGAACTTCACATGGGCAGAGTCCCTTAGGATCCAGAACTGGAGAGCGAGGACTGTGTATTTCCCGAAAGAGTTGTAGGCACCTTATGACAAACGCTTCTTCCAAGGGAAACCCCAGAGCCAGCAAACAGAGAAGGAAGCCTGTGTGGCTGCAGGTCCAACCAACAGAGGAGGGAGCTTGCGTGGCCTCAGGTCCCCTTCTGTAGTGGCCCACCTGGAGTGGTTCTATGACTGAAGCTGACAACAGGGTAAAATGATATGGGTTTGATTAACTTCTTAATGAAATACTGCAGTGTGAAAACCAAGGCACTCATTTCCTTCAAACACATCACTCACTTATCCATACCCAATCTCCTCACCCCTCTCTCCCCTTTCTCCTTTCTTCTTCCTTCTCCTTCCTTCCTTCCCTCCCTTGCTCCCCTTCTCTCCCCCCTCCCCTCTTGATTCCGTCTCCCTCCTACAGCCTGTAGAGTACTGGTGTTGCCTTGACTGGCTGGTGTCACTGATCAATGTTCTATGTAGGAGGCATGGAGATTAGCACCAGGGAACCAGGAGTGTTTGCACACAGAGTAGTTCCTCCAAAGGAAGAGATGCATAACCTGCTATCCTTCCAGAAGGCTGGGAGCAGACTTGGTTAACAGCCTAGTGACCTTTGCACTATCTGTGTGACAGAGAGCACACCAGATCCTCCCTTAGACCCTTATCAGGAGCTTGTTTTTCTCTCTCAATCTATAGAACCCGTCTTTATGAATGCTGTCATTTGCACTTTACAAAGGGTTTTGATGTAATCATAGCTTATCTTTATTTAGCTTACTTTGTTCCTCAGGGTGGTGTATGAACGCTTCACTGTGCACATAGTAATAAGATAATCATCACCAGGAAAGTTTTCACCAAATTGTTCATATACACATTATAGTATACATATAATAAACTACTCAGGGCCAGACTCCTGACACTTGAACGAACAATGGCTACTAAGTTGTGTTGAACCAAACTGCTTTCTTTTCTCCCTCGGATGGTTCTGCTGGCTGCTGTGGCCGCAGGGACCCTACTAGCTCTTCAGCAAAATTTCAACATTAAATTTCTCAGCTACCGTTTTCTGTCAGATTTTATCGATTGGCTTTTGACATCCACTAAGAGTGATGTAAAGCTATCTCCGGGCTTTTATCACTTTCTGACATCAGAAGCACAGCCATTACCTCTTGATCAGGAGACAATTCTAGAAGCCAGGGCCATTTTTTCCCTCTCTTCTGATCACAGTTTGAAAAATATTCAAATATCAGATTAATGATAAATCATGACAGACATAAGAGGCAATTACTGTGTTTTCTCTGTGTTTATGGTATGTTAATGCAAATGCCCGCTCTGTAGGAGATTTCCGAGCTGTCTGTTTCTCTATGACACAGTCCTCAGGGTTGTAAGTGGCCGTAATTATCCTGACACAGGCTTTTTAACCATGGATTTTCTGTTCCTCGGAAATTTAACTAAAAAATATGATGGATCTATGTGTGATTTCTGTACAAATATTTTCTCACAGAAATACCTTCATGGACATTTTCCTTCAAACCACTTGAATTATTCAGTATTTAATTTTATGAGCAATTTCCCTTGTTTGTAACAGTGTTCACCTGAAACTTTTAGGAGTCTGAGACAGAAAGCTGTTAAAATCAATCGAATAAAATAGCTGGCAAATGCTTTCTCTAAATTGCAAAAGAGGACGTTTTTAGTGCCAGGGGATCGATAAGCGAAGGCTTCCCTTCACGTCATTGTGTTCTGAGTTCCGTTGTGTGCTGCTTTTGGGTCAGAGCTCTCGCCAGATGCTTTGCCAGCCTGGAAAAGAAAGGAACATCTCACCGTTCAAGGGAATGGTGCCAGGAGGATCGCTCAGTGGGTAAGTGAGCTTGCGGTGAAAACAAGAGGGACCTGAGTTCTAATCCCAGCACCCGGGTAAAACCTAGGCATAGGTGTTTGTATATCCATGTAAACTCAGTGTTGGCGGCAGACACAGGTCGGTTCTGGGAGGAGCAGAGTGGCCAGCAAGCCTAACTGAAATAGTGATCTTCAGGGTATAAGACGGGAATACGGGAGGGAGCAATAGATGAAGCAGCCAAACGTCTTCCTCTGGCTTGTACTTCCACATGCAGGGCACATGTACCTGTACACACATGTACACATACCTGTGAACTCCAAAGAGAGAGTCGGGGGAAAGGAAAAGGCAGAAGGAAAGGGAAAGGAAGGTGGGGAGAGAGAGGTTACCACCATTACCTCTTGCTAGATAATCTGTAATTAAACCTGTGGTAATTTGTCGGTGAATTCACCTGTAGGGAGTAACAGATGAAAGAGAAGTATTGGCTACGCTGATGTACATTTTTGCCTCCTTTCAGCTCTTTGCGGTGCATCCATCCACGCCCACGTAACGGGTGAGTGGGAAAGAATGTGAGCAGAGAGGGAAGGCGTCTCACCCTGGGTTTGGACCTTATCAGCCCGTTTTCCCGGTGCAGCTTTCCAGCAGGAACGGCTGCTGCTCGAGCGGAACAATTTGTAAGTTAGGTTACAGCGCAGGTAGGTCTTTTCCCTGCTTTAACAACAAATTTGTTTTCCTTTCCTTTCAGTCGCGTTTTCCTGAGCCCTGGCTCCTCTGTTGATTGCCTTTTCGTTCGGCACGTGAGACTGTCATCTGTTATTTCCCCCCGAGACCTTCTTATCAACCTCCCAACTTCCTGTCAGGAAATGAGGTTTGTTTCTTCTGTCTGCTCTGTGTCTTTTATTGGCTTTACACCTCCAAGCGTACTAGTTTAAAGCTGAAAGAACTGGGATTTTTTTTTTCTTTCTACTTGTGTTCCATTTCTTGATGCATTGCCTGTCTGGTGCCTCACATGAATCGAGCATCTGGCTCACAGGTGGGTGCATAATCTAACAACATGACCATTCCATGACACGATTAAGGATATGAGTGGGAACAGCCAGAGGCATTGTGGGTGTATAATCTATCATGGCCAATCCATAACACGGTTAAGGATTTGAACCGGAACAGCCGGAGGCATGTGGAAGAGTCTAGAACAGAGAAAGAAAAAGTAGACTGAACCTAGGCACAGATTGGACCTGACCAGGGCTGTCTGTGAGAGAGCGGAGAAGAGCAGAGGACAGAGAATAGAGAAAGCATTGAGAGAAGCAGGACAGGGAAGGGAGACGACACAGTGAGGAGAGCGGGGTGAAAAGGGAATGGGTGTCTGTGGGGAGGCCAACCTGTGGGCTGGAGGGAGTTTAGGTCAGGGGAGGAGGTGACAGGGACTAGGATGCTAGCTAGCATGGACTTGGGATGTGTAACAGGGACTGTAATGACGGCATGCACTTTGACATACTGATGGGTGGCACAGGTAGCTGTATGCCAGAGGTAAGAGAAATGACTTCTTTTGGTAGAGGGGAACCAACCTCACAAGTCCCTGGGGAAGTCTGGCTTTCATCTAACCACCAGAGATCCGCCTGCGGTCCAGGGGGAGCTCATCGCGGATATTTGGACTGCTTTGTAGGGATGGAGAATTAGCGTTTTCTTTGAACCTGACAATGGATAAAAGTTACAATGTATCCCCAATGGTACCCAGTCTCCTCTGTCCATCCTTTGGGAGCTGGCTTTTGACATTGTTCCACAGTCACAGTTTGGCTCTTTCAACTTCATCTTTTTCCTCTTTGCACTTCATTCTGGATAATTTTTACTGAGCTCAGTCCAGGTTCACTGACATACGTAGTCAGACATTTCTCTCCCACCCACCAGTTCCCAAATAACCACTCAGAGGCTTAATATTACTTATAAATGATTGGCCAATAACTCAGGCTTATTACAAACTAGATCTTACATTTGAAGTTAACCCACAGTCCTTATTTGAACTCTGCAACATGGAGGTACCTTTATTAACAATACACATTCATCTCTTGCCCCTCCATATCTGCCAGGCATCTCGTCTAACTCTGCCCTTCTAACTCCCAGCATGCTCCTAGTCTGACTTTCCTGCCTAGCCTTATTCTGTTCAGCTATTGGTCACTCAGTTTGTTTATTAAACCAATCACAGCAACAAATCTTCACAGTGGGGATTATTCCTCTGCAGAAATAGATCTTCATTTCCCTGGTTCCCATTGTGAGATCTTTTTTATTTAACACAATGCATTTTTAGGTAATAGAATATACCCACCCCAGTTTTTAGTTTTCTTCCTTTTTATTCTCAAATTTAATCACACAACCATTTAAACCTTTCCCGTAAATTGCCGAGTGTATTTATGATCTTTCTTTGATGCCTGCACTGGCTGGTGTCCATATCTGGGTCTCTGCAGGCTTCTCTCCTTTTTCCTCTCTACTCCTTCATCTTCTTTATTTTTCGTGTCATTCCTTTGCTTCTTTAGGCTTTGTGGGAACATTTTGGTGCATTGTGGGACTCCTATGGAGATGGGCAGAGTCTTCCACATGTTCTTGTGCTTTGCGTTTTCTTTCGCTACCTGTGTGACCTCATTTTTATCCTCTCCGCTTACATAGTAAGGAAGTTAGCCACTCCATACCTGCCTACAGATCTAATAGGACCGGAGCTGATTGCATAGCTATTTCCTCAAATGTCAACACTCCTACCAGGAGAGAGGAAGCAAACTGCTAAGACCCAGGAAGCTCAGAGAGCAGACTCATCAGGCCCTCTCCAAGCTTACAGAAGCAGTAAGCAATTGAGAACAAGAGGCTCCTTGCTGAAGCAGTCTACAGATTTGCTCTGCATGTTGGACAGGATGTTCTGGGGTACAGCTTTTATGAGAATCACTTGTGCAAGGGTAGGGCTTTTGGATGACTTGTCTGCCAGAGTCATTCTTAGTTCTGTAAGCAACCCCTCACCCATGCTCCTGTATGTACCCCGACAAAGCCATATTATCAATAGAGCAGTTTCTTTAGTCTGTTTCCTGGCCCTAGCTGGGATAAACAGAAGTTTGTTCATATCTCCCTAGGAAAAGTCTAACATCCAACTTGTTTCATTTGGCATTCCACAACCTCCCATGGCAACCTGCTGCCAAGAGGCCAGTCTCTGAGGCTGTATCTTTTTTTAATATATTTATTTATTATGTATACAATATTCTGTCTGTGTGTCTGCCTGCAGGCC
>LOJH01058283.1:0-10012 GCA_001685095.1 Ellobius talpinus
CGTGCGGGAGCCGGGCAGGACGAAAAGCAGGCCCTCTCCCCCTATCACTACAAAACCCTGTCTTGAAAAACCAAAAAGAAAAATAGAAAAAAAAACTTGTAGGAAGATGCAGGGGGATTGACTTGCATGATTTTGGATGTCATCGACATCTCACAGGGAAGACCCACAAGCTGAAGACCATCTGAATACTAGATGGTGTCATCTCAATGGAAAAGGAATCAGCAACAGGAATCTTCTCCTTCATGCTTTTGTGGGCCCTCTATCTCTGTCCCTATTCAGTCTCCAATGGATTAGATAAAACAAGTGTACAATATGGAAGGCAATCTGCTTTGCGGAAAGTCATTATTTAAATGTTTATTTTGTCTAAAGATGCCTTCAAGAAGCATCCAGAGTAGTTTGACTAAGTACTGAAAGAGAGTAATCTAGCAGGTGGACTTATAAAACCAATAGTCAAACATTCCATAAGTAAATATAAAAAAATAATAATCACTAAATTCAATTTCATTACATTAGTTACATGTGAATCACACATATTTAAATATATTATATATTTATATAAATATATAAGTTATATATATATATATAAACTGTGTATATCTTTCCACCAGTCTCTATTTGAACAGATATATAGAAATACATGTGCAAATAAAGATATAGCTAGAGTATTCCAAGATAATGTCAATATTTACATACAAAATGATATTTTATAAATGAATAATATTCGATGTCTTTCTGATATTTTACATTTTGTACTTTTCGTATGCTGAGAATTCTCAAATTTCTGTGTAGGTGGATTATTACTAAATAATGTAATAGAAAATGAAAAATGATGTAACTTTATTCATTTAGTGTCACTTTAAGACTAATTGTAGGACTGATATTTTCATATGTCAATTTGTTAATCATTTAAGTAAAATATATTTAAATTTTTATTATTTTAAAATTAAGTAACTTCTGTATGAAAAAGACCAAAACTGCTCCATAAAATGTATTATTTATTGAGCCTTTTCAGACATTTAAGGAGAATATAGGGATTGTGTGTTTAAGTTGATAATTGATTGGTAGTTAATTTTTTCCTTTGTTTTCATCATGATTTATGACTTGAAAAAATGTCACAAAAAATATGAAAGTATTAAGATATCAATCCATGATGGACCTTTAAATTGCTTGTTCTTGCTTAGGTCGTATACAGGTAATCACAACTTCTATAAGTTCGTGTGTGTAACAATGACATCATATAGAGGAGACAGCGTTTTTAGGAATTTCTTTTTAGTCTAGCTTATATTTTCTCTTGTATGATACTTGTTGACTTTTCAGTGAGGGAGGTTGGTATAGATGCCCCAACTACTCTATGGTTGACTACTCAGTCACTTTGCCCAGTGCTGAAAATTCTCCATGTTAACCACAGCCTACTACAAAAGGAAGTTTATCTGATCAAAGTTGAGAGCAGTTGTAGTCTATGGATATAGACCTAGACATTTAAATGTACCTTGTCAAATTGGCCATCTAGCATTAGGGCCCATAACCTTCTTGGCAATTTGATTTATGACCAGGGTAACAATTTTCTCATTTCAAAGCTTGTTATAGCTTCAATAATCTGTCAATGTCTCACATTTATTTATTTCCATATATTAAATCAAACCTCAGGAGTTAAGTTTGAACAAAACTGATTCATTCTGAAGTCTTCCAAACCACAGGTATAGCAATGATGTCCAAATTTATGGTTTCAACATCTTCCTAAAGCAATGTTAAAAATAACTTTTTTCATTTTGGTATTCAAAGTAAAAGGTATTATGATTCCTTGACCCCCCATTGGTGGCATGAGGGACTCAATGGTTGGTGTCACACAGAGATTAAGGTTCATTTGCATTATATCACAATTTTGGAAAATTAAGACAACTTATCTTTAAGGAAACAATCTCTGATTAAAAATTAATAATAACCTCTTAAAATATATCTCCATAAATGTGAATGAAGATAAAATCCTGAATAGAGTATATATAGTGTTACTTCATTACATGGTCATATTGTCAAGCTACATTCCAAATTATTAGGTCTATCGTCATAGACTACGGCTGACTACAGAAATTTCTTTTTGTAAAAGGATGGAGCTAGAAAACACCATTTTGAGTGAGGTAATCCAGACCCAGAAAGACAATTATCATATGTACTCACTCATAAGTGGTTTTTAAACATAAAGCAAAGAAAACCAGTTTACAAATCACAAATCGTAGAGAACCTAGACAACAATGAGGACACTAAGAGAGACACACATGGATCTAATCGACATGGGTAGTAATTGAAGGGGAGGGGAGATACAGGGAGGGGAGCAGAGAAAATGCATAGCTCAATAAAAGATCAATTTAAAAAAGGAAAAAAAGGCAATGGATAATGCAGAGAATTATCAGCATTGGCCAAAACGACTGAGTATTCAACCATAGAGTAAATAGTTCAACTATACCAGCCTCCCTCACTCCAAGCCTCGTCAAACCTCACAGAAGAGGAAATAATGTATTAGCTAGACTGTGAAGAAAAGTGCTGTAAAATCAAAAGTTATGAGACAGAAAAGAGTAGTGCACTATGTTCCACTAAAGTGCATAGTGTCTGTTAATGGAATAATCACACAGAAATTATATTAATAACAACACTGTTTTCCCGATAGCTCAGGCATATTCCTAGCTAGCTCTTATATCTTAAGCTAACACATATTTGTTAATCAATATATTATCACTTGTCTGTGGCTTACCAGTGCCTGCATCTTTCTCCTTTGGCAGTTATATGGTGTCTGTCTAACTCCACCTATTTTCCACCTCTGTCTCTGCGTGTATTTCCTACCTAGCTGAATTCTGCCATGCCATAGTCCAAAGTCCAAAAATTCTTCATTAACCAATGGTAATAAAACATATACACAGTGTAGAGAGGGGGAATTCTACATCAAAAGTCAGAACATGCTTGTTAGGAGAAGATCACTCATTGAAACAAGTAACCAGAGATTACTGACCTACTATCCCTTCAGAGGATTTATCCCTCTTGTTTAAAGGGCAACCCCTTTTCAATATCCCAGCAGTTTGCAATACTAGTGCTGTGGAAACACAGCTTCCAGACCATGAATTCTTCACAAATACAGTAAGCCTTTCCCAAGCCACAGAAAATCAATGGTTTTCTTTAAATTCAGATCATTCCATTGATGACTATTTAAAAATAGTCACATAAGTGAGCAATTAAAATTAAGTAAATTACCTATACAACATATAAACACACAGACACACATGCACACACATTTCAGTCATTTTAAAGCACCTTTAAAATTCTAATTTGCAGGTTTTATGTGCTCAGGTATAAAATGTAAGTGTCCTTTATCTATATCTCTGTCTTCAAGCAGAACTAATATTTATTATCTTATAATTGGGCAGATACATATGTTATAAATTATTAAACTCCTTTGTGTAACAAAATGGGATGAATACTAATAGGATTTTCATTTCAGGCTTCCTCCTTTTATGAAAAGTTATAGATATAGTATGTAAAGTATGGGCAGGGGATATTGCAGGAGTCATATAAGAGATAATAAACTTTGTACATATTAGTTAGTAACACTGTATGGAATAGACATTTTTCTCATTTCCTTTTATCACTATTTTATCCAAGAGTATATGCATATTAACAGCTTATCAAGGACTCGTTATCAAAATACACAACTATTTCTTGCATAAAATCAAATTTAGATAAAACCTCATTTTCATAATAACTATGCTTTATTTTCTCTACTAATACCCAAAACTGATTTGAAAAATGATGAAACTTAACCACAGCTCTGTAATAGTTTATATTATTTACAAATTGGAAAGCATTTGCAATTAAGAAGTACAAGATTATATCCAGCAATTTATCTTCAAGACAGCTAAGTTTTATTGCCTCTGTAACAAAGCTTCATGTTAATAGAAGTATGAATGCCCTCAAGAACCATTGATTCCTGGTGGCCTTGCTGATGGTTCTGTGATAGACACTTGCCAAAGGATAGATTCAAAGGGGTGTTCTAAGAAGGCTGCTTTATTTGTTTCTGGCTGTAGAAATAATCACACAGAAACTAGATTGTTTAAAACACTGCTTGGCCCATTAGCTTTAGCTTCATATTGGCTAACTCCTACATCTTAATTTAACCTATCTCCATTATGCTGTATAGTGCCATGTGGCTGTGGCTTACCAGCTAAAATTCCCAGCATCTGTCTCTGGTAGCAGCTTCATGGCATCTCTCTAACTCTGCCTTCCTCTGCTCATACAAGCCAGTTATTTATTCATTAGCCAATAAAAGCAACACATAGACAGAAGGACCTTCCACACCATAGGGGTGTCATTTCTGAATCATGTTCACTATCATGATGTTTATTTTGTAAAACCATTTAATAGCATTTGTGTATAAAGATGTAAGGGCGTTTAAAATGTTAGAAAAATAGCTTTATGCATGTCTGAGAAATTTGACAATAGTTCTGAAATATTCAGGAATTACTAGTTGGTCTACCTTCCACACTTATCATTTTGCCAGCCTCCACTAGTCATCACTAAGGCCTATTCAATAGGGACATATCCTTGAGCAAACCAATGTTTGTCATCAGAAATTAGTATAGCAGCTAGGTCAGTAAATTCTAACTTGCAGGTTATTCTAGCTTGCAGATCACAGATGAAAATAAGAACTTATTTTAGTACAATTATCAGCTATATTTTCAGCTTTTCTGAACTAGACTAGATTTTGTACCAGAGTCATCAGACCATATGTGAATAATAAACTGTAAAATATTATATATTTACTATTTTATGATTTACTGAATTATATATGTATTTATATATTATACTGTATATAATAACATTTATTTTTAATTTATCTCCTTATGCTTTCCTGATTAATATTAGCTCTAACATACATACATATATATGTATATATATGGCTAAAGGATATGGAAATCGAATATATATGTGTTATATGAGGCCTTTTCAAAATATTTTAACCTTTATATTAATTAAAACTGTCAGCTGCAAAATTGTTCTTTCCAACTTGCTTTTACAAACATCATATCAAAAACTGTTACACTTAGCCTTTAAAGTTCCAAAAAATACAACATTGGCTTTGCAGTAATTAGTATAGACAGAGCTCCCCATCTGACCTCAGCAATTGAGTATAATAGAAGGTTGTTCTGACCATGGGAGCCTGTCTGTCTGGTTTGCCATCATTAAAACAACATGGCTTTTCTCTTATAAAAAGATTTCACCTTTCTCTTTCTAATAGTTAGAGCAAAATTCAATTAGAACAGAGAATGGGAATCTGAAGTTCAAACAAAAGGCTGTATTGTTCTGAAGTTTAAAGGTGAGTTTATACAAATATCAAAAACTAATTAAGGAGAATAGGTGATATTTAACTACTTTGAAACTTCTAAAAGAGAAAACTGATTTTTGTCTCATTGGATTAAATTACATTTTCATATTGATTGACACAAAGAGCTTCTGTTACATCTCTTCCAGACAAGGTAAATATGCCAGCTGCTATTTATTCATGAAACCCTGTCTCTCACAATTTCAGGGAATGTTATTTTAGCATTTTATTATTGAGTAAATATTTTGACAGGTGATGATATTTTGGAAGATAAACAGAAAAAAAATCATTCAACCACTTCTACTCTGTAATTTAGACCAAGTAAAGAAGGCATAGATGTGGTAGGATGTATTCCCTAGTCAATTTTCTCTGTGTAGAGTGCAGATTGTGATCAATGGAATCAATAAAGCTTAATTAAAACTTTGACCATTATTAATATTTTTGAGTTTTCAAATGAAAATTTTGAGCAAAGTGTTGCAGTTTTTCAGTAATCATTTTAGTTCATTTACTCCTTTGATGCTCGAGAAAGGTTAAGAAAAAAGGAAATATAAGCCTAATAGAATATTAAACCATGAGAAAGTAGAGGAACATTTCTTTGGAAAATGGATGAGGTATTAATAGATAAACAAAGAAAAGATCAAATACACTGACTCTGAAACACCATACAATCCTCCACTCTCTAAACGATAACTTAAGTTTAAGATAGCTTGACAATTTTCTCTGGAAAAAAGAAAGTGCAGTGATTGGGAGCTTGGAAAGCAGGTGAAAGGCTCTGTAATAACTAACAACTAATTTTGAAATTAAAATACTGTTCTGCTTGAAATTCTATCTCTTGCTGTGTTAGTGGGAAATAACTACTAAAAATAGTAAGGGGTTTCATGGAGCAGGAGTAGAGATGCATAGGCCTTGGTGTAATATGCGATGGGGAAAGGAGAGCATAGCAAAACCACAAAGCAAACACATAAACCAACAAAAATCCCTCACTAAAAGATTAGTTCTATCTTATGAGAAATTTTATGACTGTTTTACATAATCATGTTACTCTTTAAACCATAATTTTTAAATGATTACTACTCACACTAATTTCCACAGTACTTTGACTGTCATTTTTTTTCAATCCCATGATCAAATATTATTACATTTACTCTACCTACATGCCAGAGAGTTCAGTCTGACAGCAAGAGTGGAAAATCTGAGGGAGTTGGATTGTGGTCCTGGGGAGTAAAGTAAGCTCATCTATTCTGGAGGCAAGTGTCTCTCCTTGCAGGGTCATCTCACTAGCTATTATTTAATTTGATGACCTCCTTAGGCCTGAGCTGATAAGCATGGCTGTGGCAGGTCTTGACCTTTCCCCTTTGCTCTCTCTTGCTAAACCATTAGATTACATTCCTAAAATTAGCCACTAAGGTCTATTCCCTTATTTGGCCCTTTTCTTATGCCTAATTCATTCCTAAGATAAGACACCGAAATTCAGCAATCATAACTCATTATTTGGCTACACTGACTATCATATATCCTCAGGAATTTCCAACTCATCCTAGCACTGACTTCCCCTTTAAATCACTCCTGCAGAAACACCTGCTGCTGCTGCTGCCTTTGCCTGATCCAGAGGAGGCAGATCCCACCATCCCCTTCCCCTCCTAGGAAATAAACTCTTTGTCTGGGAATGCAGTGTGAGTGTGTCCTGTCCCAACTCTGAGAGGCCTTTTCACAAACAGAATGATTCCTGGATAGTAACATGGAATTTACCACATTTTCTATACACTCTCTCATTCTCACAGTATTTATCTTTTCACATTCACCAGTCTTTTGCAATATATCTCGCTTACCTATCACTTAGCACTAATGTTTGTATTTGTATATAAGTGTCTTTTTCTTCCATGAGAAAAGGGAGTTTGTTTTGTTTTCTTTTTACCTGTCTTGATTTTTTTTGTTTTTTTTTTTTTTTACCATGGTATCCTAGTATTTGAAAAAGGTCAGAAAATATTTTCGAACAGATGAGTTGCCTTACCATACTTAGGAAAAAATAAACTTGAACTTTTTGTGTTATAAAGTTGAAGATCCTGGAGATTAGAATGAGGCTTCAGTGCAGCACCAAGATGAATTTAGGGCACTATCTCAAGGAGCTCAGACAGTTATTATTTATGAGGTGCTTGAGAGGGATTAAAAGATACTAAATGGAACTACTTATATCCATGTGCTAGATGGAAAGAGGCTCAGGGAAAAAAGCGAGAAAGTTTAGTCACACTAATTCATGACTTAAATGATGATTATATATTAAAATGTGTTGTAGTTTAACAAAAATCATCTTAGTTCCTTTACTCAAGTAATATTATAGAATGACTATTGGGCTAAATCCTTAATATTGATTACTATATTATATGATTGTAGTGTATACTTTCACATTGATTTAGTATGATGGAAGGATAAAAATAAGCAGGCCAGATGGTCTAGCAGGGAGATCATGTCCACCAGTGACACCTTCATCTCTAGCAATTTTTACGAGGAGCTACAAAACAGCTAATCAAGAGTTCAAAGTGCAATGTAAGCAGAATTCCTTATATATTGAAATTCATTCAACCTTAAGTTATGTTAATCTGTCTTAACAAACCATGAAAAGTAAGATATGCAGTCTTGAACACCTATGCAAAGGTGTTCAAAACACAGGTTCTCTCTCTCTTTATATATATACATAGATGTGTGTATGTATGTATACATATATATGTATATATGTGTGTGTTTACACATACATGTATGTGTATTAATATATATATTCTCTTTCACTCTTTCTTTTTTCATTTTTTCACAGAAATAACAATAAATCCTTATTAATGTTTTCCAGCTATAGTAAGGTACATGTTATGCTAGAAATATTGAAGACACTTGGGAAATTAGATTTCCCATATACTTGAGATAGAGGAAACAGAATCACTGTTGAACACAATACATAGAGCACAGAAACCAAATATCTCAGTAAGGAAGTTAAACTCCCTCCCCACTTGAAATAATTAAATCAATAGCACACAATAGAAGGAGACCTAACAGCACAGGATCCTACCAACTTCTACAAAAGTGGTAGAACATTTTGACTTGATTATCATACTTTGAAAAATACCATTTAATTCAAGAAATTCAAGAGCATTTCACTGTCATGTGGCTGTAATGGCCTTCTCATTTAAAAATAAGTACTACAGAAGTTAAAAACTTTTCACTTTTCTCATTTAAAATGCTTGACATAACACATGCCAGTCATTAGAATCTGGCTATGCTAATGGGTTGGCTGAAAATATGGAGAGAAAAAATATAGAAATATATTCCTTTTTAAGATGTTTCTACCTGTTCATGGTGACATACACCTTTAATTCCAGCAATAGGGAGACAGATGAAGGTAGATGTCTGTGAGACTGAGGCCGGTCTAGTCTACAGAGAGTCCAAGGACAGCTAGGCCTCTTACACAGAGAACCCTAGTGTCAAAAGACAATATTTATAATATATATAAATGGGGGTAAATTCTGTTGTCAGATAGAAACCCAATGAAAAGTAAACTTCTAGGAAACTACAAGGATAACCCCAGCTAGCATTCCTAACAATCACAGATATATAGCATGAACTAGCTGTCTCTTATGACCAGGCAAGACTTTCAGCAGAAAAACTAGAACACCAACCTAGCATCTCCACCTTTGACCCAGAGACTTTCCTGCCTATGGGATATTTTAGGGTAATGGTGGTGCAGAGATTGTGGTAGTGGCCAACCAATGATTGATCCAGACTGACAACCACACCACGAGAGTGAGCCCACCCCTTCACTGCCTAGAGTGCCAAGACATAAAGACTGGATGACCCAGAGACCTAGGATGGAACTGAACACAACTGAAAGGGAAAAAAAGTCCATGTAATGATGCCTAACGATATTCTGATATACTCATAAATTGGTGCCTACACCAATAATCACCCAAGAGACTTCATTCAGCAACTGGTAGAAACAGATGCAGATCCACAGTCAAACATAAGGACAAGCATGGGATATCCTGTGGAAGAGAGGAACGAAGAAAAGTAGGCACCAAAGGGGTCAAGGACAATGAAAATTCGACAGAATTAACTAACCTGGGCTTATAGGAGCTCACGGATTCTGAATGTACAATCATGGCATCTGATGGGACTAAGCTAAGCCATATGGTGTAGAAGGCTTCTGTATTTGTATTGCTTTTATTGGTTGAATAAATAAACTGCCTTGGCCTTTTGATAGGACAGAATTAGATAGGCAGAGTAGACAGAACAGAATGCTGGGAGGAAGGGCAGTGTGGCAGATGCCATGAATCTCCAGCCTGAGACAGACATAGATTAAAATCTCTGCCGGTAAACCACGACCTCATGGTGACATACAGATTATTAAAAATGGGTTGAATCAAGATGTGAGAGTTAGCCAATGAGAGGCTAGAGCTAATGGCCAGACAGTGATTTAATTAATACACATTTTGTGTGTTTATTTTGGGGGTTAAGATAACTGGGTGGAGGGACGCAGCTGGCTGTTCAACCTATAACAGATTGGTGCCCAACATGATGGACTAAATCCACTTAAAAACCTAATAGGACTTACAAAGGAGAGAGAGAGAGAGAGAGAGAGAGAGAGAGAGAGAGAGAGAGAGA
>LOJH01058286.1:0-11430 GCA_001685095.1 Ellobius talpinus
GGACCTTTGGAAGAGCAGGCAATAGCTCTTAAACTCTGAGCCATCTCTCCAGCCCCTCCTTGTTAATTTTTAAAAACCTAAATCCTCAAAACAAATGTCCACGGTCAATGAATAAAATTTATCAGTGGCCAAGAATCTATTTTGACTTCTTCTGAACTCCTTGCTGTGTACCAGTATATCACAATTTTTGTGGACATGGCCAATCCCCCTTTCTTCGGGAAAGTCCAGGCACATCTTTAATGGAAAAGCGAAGTGTCTGCTACAGTGACATAAGACAGGCTGAGTACTTTTTTTGTTAAATGAAGTCACTTTAGGTTCTGGTGTCTATTAAACCAATTGATTTCTCAACACTTAAATTTTGCCATGAACTTGCCTTTAAGTTTTGACATCTCTCGAAGTATTCCTTGTTCTCTCACAGGTAAACACACACATTTATATGTATATATGTATATATATATACACACAAATATATTCTGCATTTCTCCTTTTTAAATAATTCTCCTTTATTCCACATCATTTAATAATGGTAAGAAATATGAAGCATTTGTGATTCACATCAAAAGTTACACTTTTATATTCTTATAATTATTCAGACAAGAAAAGAGAATGCAATTACTGGAGTAAATTTAGCTTCTGTACAAAAGAAATCTATGGTAGAACTATAATTATTATAATAGCATAGTAAATATACAGACCGTAACATGCAGCTATTTTTCAGTATGATTATTATAGTGTTGCTATTACTAGAGCCAATTTACTATAGTTTTACTAGGCAAATATTAGTTACTCTATTTTTCATCTAATAACTCTGGTTTGTTATGGTTTTATGACAAAACTAGAATGCTATTATAATAGATTTTATTATGTTGTTTTTTTAAGTGGTAGAGAGGGACTTTCAATTTGCTTCCTAGCTCAATTTTGTGCTTACAGTATGACCTAGAGCATATCACTTGAGCTTTCAGTATCCTTGTTTTCTGCTACGATAAAAGAAATGTTTATTAAAAATAATAATCCTATTAAAATATAAAGTCCCATGCTAATTAATTGCTTTTATATTCTCTTTGAGGATTAACTAAGGTGAAATAGTAACCTTTTGTTATTGAGTATATATATGTTTGTGCGTTATTCGTCCACACAATGAATTAAGTACTCTTAATAAACATGATATTTGCTCTAAAATTAAATAATGGAAGCTGGACCATGTCTGGGGAGGCCCATGCGCTTATTATCACTTTCCTCTAAACTTTTTGCCTAGCAGAATCCTTCTGAGCTTTAGTTTTTTCCCCCTGTTTCATATTGGTATTCTTCATTAATCTCTAGCTTATCATGAGTTTATACTTATACGTATTCTAAATACAGCAAAGTTGCTTTTAGAATTGGTTGTGTATTATGCCATTATTGTAATTTATTGTTCAAGCTCTGATATGCAAAGCTGAACAGCACAATCAAAAATAAAATTATGCGGGCTAGGAGGATGACTCAGTAGGGAGGGGTATGCAAAGGCAAGCAGACCTTGGAGGCTTGCTGGACAAGTAGGTTATCCAAAATGGCCAGTTCGAAGTTCAGTGAAAAGATCCTACTTCAAAAAATAAGACAGAAAACTGATGAAGATATCAATACACCAGTTTCTGGCCTCCAGATATACCTATATGTGTTAGCACATGCCAATAATGCACATATGAGCACCACACACACACACACACACACACATACACACACACAGACAGACATCCATATAATACAATTTTTTTAAAGTACAGTTGTGGAATATCATGTGTTATATAAAATCTGCTATTGTTCTGTTCTTCACGAACCTTCTGGGGCAATAATGTGTTCTTTGAGGAGTTTAGTCACCTTCAGCACATATTGATCTTATTTTACATATTAATCTATTACTACTTTAACAAAGTACATTTATGAGTAGATTCTTATATAATAAGTGATGCTCCATTTTCTTCCTCTGAAATTTTATTACATTTGGAAGAGAACATTGAGACAGACAGAAATCAAGACAGAATTGGTTTTACTGAAAGTTTTAATTGGAGAAGCAGCCTTGATACATAGTGAAACTGCAAAAACTTTGCAATGTATTTGCACTTCTAGTTCAGGACAGAGCTACAAGGTGACTCTCAAAAGGCAGGAGCTCCCTGTAGCAGGAAGACAAACAAGAGTCATCTGAGCACAGCTGCTGGTGAGAGGTCGCATTGTGTTAGGTAGGCTTCTATGCTTCCTTCACATTCATTCATCAGATGAGTTATAAAAAAGAGTAAGGGAGTATGTCTTAGTTTATTTTCCTGTTCCCATAATAAAAATTCCCTGATAAATGAGACATAGAAAAAATAAGGTTTATTTTGCCTCACAATTCTGAGTTACAGCCCCATCATACCAGAGAAATCATAGCAGCAGGAACTTAGAGGAGCTGGTTGCATTATATCTATAATCAGGAGCAGAACTTGTACTCAGCTCTCTCTCTCTCTCCTCTCTTTTTCTAGATTTCAACTAACTAAATATTGCCATCTAAAGTGGGTGTGTCCTCCCACATGAATTAACTTAATGGTGATACTCAGACACTGGCATGTTCAGAGCCTAGTCTCCCTTGCGATTCCAGATTTCATCAAGTTGACAATTGAGGTGAACTATCAGAGAGTGAAAGCTTGGCAACCATTAGTTCCCCCTTATTTCCAAAAGGTCAATAGAGGTACAATCTACCTGAGACGATATGTAAAAAGAGAAGGGTTTGGGAATCAGGGTAGCATTATTTGAATCCTAGTCCTTGGTTTGTTATCTATATGACCACAGACAAGTTATTTAAAACATTGGGGTGAAATAGTCATTTCCACACACAGAGTCTGGTAGCTTCCTATGCCTTCATCAGTGCATAAGAACAACCTGATTATGTTCCTGTATACAGACCAATCAAGTATTGATAAAATGAAGCTAGTCATTTCCAGGCCAGGCCCTGGGCAGGATTCTGCACCTTTCTCCTTGTGCCACATTAGATATGAGGGATCCAACCGAGGAACTAGATACACCAAGCCCTGGAAAAATGAGACAGAGAAATAATATGGATCCCAGAAGTCTCAATGGAAACTTTATTTATTTCACTCTTTTAATATGTATTGGTAAATAATTTCAATAAAAAATAATTATTTATTATATCAAAATCATCCCCCAAATTTCTGGTTGCTTGTGACAAGGGCAAACCCTTATTAGAACACAAAGAGCAGTGAGAGAGATAAAAGGGAACACAATTTGGAAAAGATGTGCTCCATGATTCCTGGAAAACAGAAGGGAACATAAGGTGAAAGGTCTAAATTTGCCCCATTTAATAAGCTGCGTCTTTGTTTTTAGTTTATTTCAGTTTCTCAAACAACATCCCTGACAACAAGGACAAGAGAGAGAGGATAAACAAAGCCTGAGTTAGTCCCGAAGTATCTCAAGGTAATGACCAAAAAGTATAGTTCCTGTAAGCCCCTGAAACAGGCCCAGACATGCCCAAGGATGCCCAAATACGGCAAAACAAATATCAGAAATGCGTTAATGTAATTTCTGCTTGTTTGACCAATCATGTTAAAAATGACATAGCTGTTCCTAGAATTTCCCTAAAATTACCTGTGGGCCTTTGTCTTGGGTTACCACTTTGTACCAGTGGTTGACCCCGTATGCTGGAATAAATGCTTTTCATCTTTGCATATTATTTGATTCTGAGATCTTCCTTCAGCGATTATCAGACCCTTACAAAGGATCTTGTCACTGTTCAGGCTGTAAGGACATAATAGAGCTTGTGGTGGTTTGAAAGAAATTGGTGCACAAAGGGAGTGGCACTTTTAGGAGGGGTGGCTTTGTTGGTATGGTATGTTTGTAGGTATGCTCTTATTGGAGGAAATGTGCCACTGTGGAGGTGGATTTTGAGGGTTCATATATGCTCAAGCCATTCCTAATGAAACAGTTTCCATTTTGGTGCCTTCTGATCAAGATGTAATCAACACCATGACTCCTGCACGCTGTCATGCTTCCTGCCATGATGATAATGAACTGAACCTCTGAATTGTAAGCCACCACCTCAGTTAAATGTTTTCCATTATGAAAGACCTCAATATAAACCTGACCACAATGAACCTGATAGAAGAGAAAGTAGAAAGTAGCCTTCAATGCATGGGCATAGAAGACGACTTCCTAAATATAACACCAGTAGTGCAGACACTGAGAGCAACAATAAATAAATGGGACCTCCTGAAACTGATAAGTTTATGTAAAGCAAAGGACACAGTCAATAAGACAAAAAGGCAGCCTACTAAATGGGGAAAGATCTTAATCAACCTCAAATCAGACAGAGGATTGATCTGTAAAATATATTTAAAAACTCAAGAAATTAGACATCAAAATATAAAATAATTCAATTAAAAATGAAGCACAGATCTAAACAGGAATCTCAATGGCAGAAAAACACTTAATGAAATGTTAAACATCATTAGCCATCAGGGAAATTAAAGTCAAAACACATCTGAGATACCATCCTATACCAGTCATAATGGCTAAGATAAAAAACCAATGATAGCTTATGCTGGAGAGGATGAAGACAAAGGGGAACATCCTTCCATTACTGGTGGGAAAGTAAACTTGTTCAACCACTTTGAAAATCAGTATGGCGGTTTCTCAGAGAATTGGGAATCCACCTACCTCAAGAACCAGCCATCACAGTCTTGGGCATATACCTAAAGGATGCTCAATCATACTATGAGGCCATTTGTTCAACTATGATTTAAGCAGCATTATTTTTAATATCCAAAACCTGAAAAAAAACCTAAATGCCCTCAACCAAAGAATGGATAAAGAAAATGTGGTACATTTCCACAATGGAGTACTACTTAGTTTAAAAAGCAATGGCACATTGAAATTTTACATTCAAATGGATGGACCTAGAGAAAACCATCCTGAGTATTCTTATTGGTGGAATAAGATCTTACTATAAAAGATCCAGAAAGATGAGCATGGTATTTACTCACTCATAAGTAGATAGCACCTGTGAAGCAAAGGATAATGAGCCAATAGTCCATGATACTAAAGAAGCTAAGTAAAAAGGAGAACCCCAAGAAAAATATATATAGGTCCCCTTTGTAAGGGGAAATAGACAAGATCTTCCAAGAAAATTGAAACCGTGGAGCTGGAGTGAGAAGGGAGGGCAGAAGAGGATGGGGAGGGGAGAAGGGGAGGAGGGACTACTTGAGGGAACAGGATGATCGAGATGGGGGAAGAACAGAAAGGGAGAACAAGAAAAGAGATATCTTGATTTAAGGAGCTATAGGGCTAGCAAGAAACCTGGCGCTAGAGAAATTCTCAGAAATCCAAAAGGATGACCCCAGTTAAGACCCTAAGCAATAGTGGAGAGAGTTCCTGAATGGGCCTTGCCCTGTGGTCAAATTGATGACTATCTTAAATGTCATCATAGAACCTTCATCCAGCAACTGANAGGAGAGATCCACAGCAGAGGACTAGGTTGAGCTCCCAATGTTCAGTCAAAGAGTGGGAGAAGGGATTCTCCTCCTCCCAAAGAACAGAAGGTCAAGACTGTGAATGGGATATCCACTGAAACAGCTGACCTGAGCTAATGGGATCCCACCAACTCCTGCCTGACGAAGAGAGAACCAGCAAAGGACCAGACTAGACCCTCTGAATGTGGGTGACAGTTGTATGGCTGGGGCAGACTGTGGGGCCACTGGCAGTGAGATCAGGATTTAGCCCTATTGCTTGTACTGGCTTTTTGGAACCCTTTCTCTTTGGTGGTAATGTATACCTTGCTCAGCCTAGATAGTGGGGAGGGCCTTGGTCCTGCCTCAAAGCATTGTGTTAGACTTTGTTGACTCCCCATGGGAAGCCTTAACCTCTCTGTGGAGTGGATGGGAGGTGGGGTGTCGGGGGGGTCGTGGAAGGAATGGGAGGAGGAGAGGGAGTGGGAGTTGGGATTGGTATGTAAAATGAGAAAAGATAATTTTTTAAAATACATAAACAATTTTTTTTTAAAAAAAGAGTTTCTGAGTTGATGGTATCTCTTCACAGCAGTAGAAGCCCTAACTAAGAGATAGAAATTGGTACTTGAGACAAGGGTATTGCTGTGATAGGCCTGACCATGCTTTTGTTGGGAGTCATTTGAACTTTGCTGTTTTGGATTAGGAAAGACATGGATTGCTTTAAGGATTGCTTCATGGGTTATACTAGGAGGAGCATGGAAGAGAATGATGCTAAGGGTTATTCGAACTGTCGTGGACCAGATCAAGAGGGTTCAGAGGAGAAAAGTTTTAGAATGTTGCCTAAAGATTGTTCTTGTAATATTTTGGTGAAGAAAATGGCTGCTTGTTGCCCTTGTCTGAAAAGTCTGCCTGAGGTTAAAATAAAAACTTTTGAATTAATTCTCTTGGCCTTGTATAGACTCTGTTGTATGGTTATTAGTAGCAACTCTAAAGATTTACAATGAAAAGGAGCAAGCTGAGCAAGAAAACGTACAAAAAAGGGGCACCAGGAAGTCATATAGAGTTAAATCCTGAATTCAAGGAGATAAACAGATTCAATTTAAGGACTTGAATAAAGGGAGTGGTGACCTCAGGGCAAGATCCCAACCAATTAAGTTTCCAATTTGTGAAAAAAATAAAGAAAAGCTTAGAGAAAGGTATGGTGGCACTTGCATTTAAGCCCAGTACTGGGAAAGCAGAGACTGGTAGATATCTGAGTTTGAAACCAACTCTACAGAGCAAGTTCAAGAATAGTCAAGCTTAGGTAGTAAAGGCAACAATCAAAATCAAAACCCTGACGAAGATGTAATTTAATGATTGAGCCATGTTCCAGGTCCTGTAAGCTGCAGAACTTGACAACTTTGGCCACGTGATTCTGGCTTTAGAATTAAGGATAAAAAAAGGTTTACGAAATGTGTCTCCACACCTAAGGAAAGACACTGAGGCCAGGCATGTGTCAGGAGTGTCCCTGAATGGAGGACTAGAGAGGCCAATTCATGAGGCTGTGAATTGGAAGTTTGGATTGCCTCAGAGACCCAAGGTGTTAGAAATGCCAGAGTCATGGGATACCTGCTGAGAAAAGCTGTTAACAGGGGGTGAAACCAGTCCAGGAGTAAGAAAAGTGTTGCAGGCAACAAAGCTGAATGAAGTAGGAGTGCTGAAGAGTGCTTTGACATCAGACATGGAGAGGCAGAGTTTAGAGTTTGTCCAGCTGGTTTTCGTCTTGCTTTGGTCCAGTATTTCCTCACGTTGTTCCCTTCCCTGCATTTTGGAACGGTAATATGTACCCTGTGCCATTGTATGGTGGAAGTATATGATCTGCATTTTGATATTAAAGGGGTTTACAGTTAAGAAATTGCATGAATCACAGAAGTGACTTTAAACTTGAGACTTTTTAATAAGTTTGAGACTGTTATAGATTATGGGGACTTTTTAAATTGTACTGAATGTGTTTTTGCATTATGATAAGGCTACAAGCCTTTGGGGATCAGGGAATGAAATGTGGTGGTTTAAAAGAAAATGACTCCCAAAGGACTCCTATTAAGAGGCATGGCTTTGTTGGTATCTTATGTTGATAGATATGTTCTTGTTGGAAGAAGCGTGTCACATGGAGGCTTTGAGAGTTCATATATGCCTAAACCATGTCCAGTGAGACAGCTTCCTTCCAGTTGCCTTCTGATCAAGTTGTAGCTAGCACTATGTCTGCCTATATGCTGCCAAGCTCTCTGGCATGAAGCTAATGTACTAAATTTCTGAAACTGTAAAGCAGTCATCCCAATTAAATATTTTCCTTATAATAGTTGCCATGGCAATGGTGTATCTTTACAGCAATAGAAACCCTAACTAAGATAGATATCATACCTACCTACAGAGCCACATAGCACATGACTATTTCTCTATAAAAATGACCTGTTTTGACTTTTATGTTAATTCTGTTAGTTATAATGTACATTCAGTAATCTTTTTAGAAAACATAAAATTTAATAAAATAAGTGATACAAAAAATAGAATTGAATAAATTATCTTTCTATAAGTATACTAGTTCAATACTGCCCAATAAAATATAATATGCTGACAAAGAATGTAAAGGAAGGATGTTAACCCAGTTGTAATATAAACCACAGAATCATATTTAAATTTTCTACTGTCTACTAGGAAAAACCCCAAACTAATATGAAATCAGTAAGGCATATTAATGATAAATGTCATTTGGCCCAAGGTAGACAAAAATATTTTCATTTTAAACTATAGTCAATAAAATTGCTAATGAGACATTTTACACATTTTAATTTGCAAAATGCACCGCGAAGGTTCTCGTTACAGCACATCCACTTTGGACTGCTGCTGTTCAAGTGGTAGTGGGCACACATGCTAAAGTTCTCTGAGGAACACTATTCATCTCCAACTCTATGTGCTTCAGGATTTCTTTCCCAAAATTCTGACTCATATTTTCAATTTTATCATTTACCTTTAATTACAGAGTTCTAATACTTAATGAGATTCTTCTATACCACTTGCCTCCAATCTCTGGGCTTTACTTTTTGGATTTGCTGATTTTGATCAGCAGAATGACTAGCTCTATTCCTATAATCATTCAAATTAGAATTCAGAAACCTGTCTCCTTCTCTTTAGGCTCTGTCATTCATTTTCACTTGAATACAGGTTCAAACCATCCTGAATCTGTACTTTCTTGCTTCTCAATGATTATGGAATTATTTAAAATTTTAAGTATTATTTTTGAATTATTAAGAACATCCTAATGCTTTGATCTATATCCATGCATTACACATCCTCACTTTGTCTAATCAACCTGTACACTGAAAAATATGGTTTCCTAGAGAAAGTATAATGAATTAACTTGCTAAACCCAGAAGGATGGGCATTAAGGATATAAGGACATAAGGATATGAAGGTATAATTGTATAAAGGTATAAGGTTATACGGATATAATTGTAAGTGTTTAGAATATGACTAGAAATCATACCAGCTTAGGAAAATGGTTGTACCAGGTTCTTTTCTAGGGTCCATTACCCTAATAAACACAGGTTTATGGTACCAGGAATGAATTCCTCCCTATTGAGTGGGCTTTTTATCCCACTACATGGCTGTTTAGTTGTCTTCAGGACATCAGTACCACTAATGTACCTTTCCGGATATCTTGCTATTTCTGGGCATTGTTGTGTTTTTGTAGACATTAAAACTGGATAGGACTATTGGTTGCCTTTCTCCCTTGGCAACTTGTATAGATCCTCCTGGTACTATGAGAGCTATTCCTCAGGGAATGGATTCAATCTTTACTCCTTTAAGTCCAGTGTCTGAAGTATGTGGTATATACAACAATAAGGTCTTATCATTAATTTTTCAGAGGCCACCGAGATAAATGACATTGTATTGTTTTGGGCGACTCTTGGATTCTTTTGATAGAAATCTTTAAAGAACAATTTCCATGATTGACACTGGGGTTTTTGTCAAATTATTTATGGCATTTGGGGAAGCATTACTGATATGAGTGAAATAACTTCATTCAAAGTGTATATATGTGTATACATGTAAATAGATATATGTATGAAATTTTAAGTACACATAAAATAATATGGTTGCCTATGGCTTCTAAAAACATTCTTAGTGTTATTTATCCTTTCTTTAAAGTTTACTTTGTGTGTGTGTATGTACATTTGTGTAGATGCATGTGGCAAAGAAATGTTGACCTAAAATGTCTCCCGAAATTATGCTTTATCTTACATTTGGAAGTCTCTCAACGAACCTGGAACTCATTGATGATTGATTCAGCAAGACTAGCCACATAGGAGGGCTCCAGAGATCTTCCCTTCTGCACCCACCTGCCCTGCTACTCAGCAGGTTCCAAGGTCAATAGCTCCTGCTACTGTGCTTTTCTTTCTATGTGGGTGGTAGAAATCCAGACTCAGGTGCTTAGCAGAAAGCACTTTACTAATTGAGCCATTCCTGTCATTTCCTCAAGAATTGAAGATGTTTTAGGTCCCAGTGTCTGTTAACTATTGACAAAGGGAAAAGAAAATGGCGAAGTTGGGGAGGACTGGGGGAAGACACTGTGCCTTCTCCTTGATTACAGAAGTTTGTCTTGGGAGATTTCTCAAAACTATATACTTAACAATTTGTGTGTACACATATCCCATATGTGTTATATTTCAATAAAAACGTAATAAAAAGCAGCTTTGTTTGTACTTCTTTACTCTCTCAACATAGTACATTATCTTCCTGCTTAGCTTCACTGCCAAATGTCTGCAAGGAATAATCTATGCCTGTTGTCTCTCTCATTTTTACATCCCACTCCTTCCCAGCCCATTACAATATAACTTCTGCTTTGCTGCTCTGCAAGTGCGTTTGCCAAAGTAACCAGTGACCTCCTAATTGCTAATTGTCCATCACCAGGGCTCATTGTCCTTGACCCCTCCAAGCCATCTGACACTGCTGGCCACCCCTTATTTGTCATCCACTCCTCCCCTGACCCATCCTCATTCTTTTCCTTTCCCCTGGATCATTTCAATTAAGTCTTCCTCCTCCCTTGCTTGATCCTCAAACACTAGTTATTTTCAATTCTTTTTGTGGCTGTTATAAAATCAGAACTGAAACCTGCCTGCCTGAAGTGGTGGCTTCCGTATTTCAAAGCATGGTTTTTAAAATATGAATGCTTTGCCATTGTATAGTCAGCAGATTTTACACACATGTAAATCCATGTTTCTGGTATTGTGGCATTAGAGAAATGTGTAACTTTGAATAAAGTTGTATGGATCTTTTTGAGAAAGCAGGAATTTGCCAAGCCAATTTATTTATTTTTGTAGAGGAAAAGTCTCACCTACTGCTGCATTCACAGAGCCTGCTTAAAAGTCCTAATGTACTTGAGTCTCTTTCAATAAGGACACCCATGTCTTTAGAGCTGAGCTGCCCAACAGTATATGCAATCACCAAGGAAACTCATCTAAATGCTTCGGGGAAATACTGCTACTGGTATTAGGTAGAGTAACAACAAGTGCCACTAAATAATCCAAAACCTATATAAACCCAAGACAGGCCAAAGACCAACATGGAGAGGGCAGCTGGACATATAACTCTATCCCAGTTTTAGGGTAGATGGTTATTTTAGGTGTCAGAAAATAGAAAGACTGTTTTAGTTGGCCATATGCCGGTAGAAGATCACACATCCAAGATTCCTTGGGTATCACAATGCTGTGAGAACTCATTCTTGAAAGGATTTTTGAAATGTCAAAATAGCTTTTATGTATACTGTCTATGGAAGATACCATTTAGGGTATTATTATTATTATTATTATTATTATTATTATTATTATTGTTATGTGTTGAATTTAGGCAGAGTTTGACATCAGACATCTTACTTACTTTGTTTCCAGTTCATCAGTATGTGTAATACTTGGTAGAGTTATGT
>LOJH01058289.1:487-11429 GCA_001685095.1 Ellobius talpinus
CTTCTGGCCTGAGGGCACACATGCAGACAGAACACTGTAAACAAAATAAATAAAAAAAAAACAATATCCTTGACGCTGAGTTTTAGACATGTTGTGCTACTTTAGAAAAGTCACGTGAGACTACGTTGTAAATAAAACATTTAATTGGAAAAAAAACTTTTACAATTTCCCATCCTACCATACCCTACTCACTTAAAATATCTTTTTGTTGTTATACACCAATTATCTTCATCATTTCCGCAAGAGAATACAATCAAGATTCTTTCACCAGTGGGTAAATTGTACTTCATCCAGACAATAGCTTTTTAAAGGTATTATGACAGGCAAATGAGAAATGTTCAAATTGTAAAGTGAGTCGATGGCTTTCTGTGCAAGCATGAGGACCAGAGTTCAGACCTCTAGTGCTCAAATTGTCAATCATGTTAACCCCAATGTTTGAGAGGTGATGACAATGAATCCCCAGAACCACCTAGCTGATACCTAGAGATCAGCCTAATCAGCGACTTCTGGCAAATTCAGGGGTAGAAACCTGGTTCAGCAATAGAGTGCTTGTCTAACATGCTTATGGTCGAGGGCTTAATCGCCAGGAAGAGCATAAATAAGCAAATGTACACCAAGAAGCTGTGATTTTATTGGTCTGGGACGCACCTGGAATATGAAATTGATTTGTTTATAAAGGAAGGGAAGCAAATTCATGTATTTGATGAAAGAATATGTGTATGACATCACCGTAAGGCTACTCACCTTGACAAGACTTGCCTGACTGACAGTGTGTCATGTGGTTTAAAACATTTTTCATGGTTCGACAGTGGGGAAGATTGCACTGCCTCACTTCCCCATTAGCCTGCTCCCGGCGCTGGCACTTGTGAGCATGTAAAAGGAGAACAAGCTGCTGCTGGATGAGCTTGCGCTTCTCTGGATCAGCTGTGTGTGCTCCAGAACCCATCCCAGGGGCAACTGAAGTCACCAGGCCTGGCTGCTGGACCGATGAGGGTGGCTGCTGACCCTAAAAGAGATGACAAAGATTTGTGTGCTATCTTTTAATAAGGACTAGATATTTTCAAATTAAACCCTTCTCAGTTATTTACCATATGCCAGACTTCATTTTTTAATTTGGATGGAAACAATTCAATAAATCCATGATAACCCCTATTATCAGGATGCTTAATGCAGTAAAAATAATTACAACAACTCTCAGTAATAGTCAAAGTATGTATAAGACACAGAACTAAACAGAAATGAAGAACAGGTAAACTACACATTCTCAGTACTGGAAACCCAGAGGGTGAGATCCAGAATTCAAGGCCAGTCTCTGCTACACAGCAAGTTTGAAGCCAGCCTATTACCAGACCCTGCCTCAAAAAACACATACGGGTTTGAGAGATACTTTAAAGCTTGCTCTTCCAGAGACCCGAATTCAATTCATAGTCACATGTCCAGAGCTCACTAACACCTTTAACTCCAGTTCTAAAAGATCAAGACCCTTCTAGCCTACTTGGGCACTCCCATGAAAACAGGACACATCCATATACACATAAACAAAACATTCAAAAACAAAACAAAACAAGAAATGGAATTAAAGACATGTGCCACCATGTCCAGAAAAATTTGTTTTTATACTTCCAATGGAAAGAAGCTTTTCCAAAAAAAAAAGTTGTATCTTAAGACAGTGAGGACATGTTTTATCTTTGTATGTTTAAATCTTAACAAACTTTTTAAAATACAGGCAATGAACACAACACAAAATACTAAAACATGTAAAAAGCCAAATAAAATTACTCTAAGACAATTATCAAAAGGTAAAAACAAATTCCTTTATGAAATTCAAATTCACAACTAGAAATTGTTGGAACCAAATCCCAAGAGATCTTGTCTGTGCTGTACCGCACCTTACATGCCCCTAAGCTTGGAGCTTGCTGGGTAGGCAGGGCTGCCTTAAGCTTACAGAAAGCTTCCTTAGTAGACATCTTTAAACAGCTGAAAACTGTGCATTAAAATGCTGCTCAATGAAGTTTAACAGTAGCCAAATGTGCAATGGGGTTTCATCCCAACAGAGAGAAACAAAAGGATTAATTTTTGAGAGAAATTACTTTATTATACTAAAGCAAATAAAATTAGTATACTTGATCCTTAAGAGTAGAAGCCTTTTCAAGAGTCTTTCTCCAATGACAGAAAGGTTCTAGTTTCCTACCCTTCAGTAATCAGTAAGGCCTGCTGAAGGATATGGGTCCACTGTAGCACACATTTTATCAATATGCACAGGAAATAAAACTCCATGTGGAAATTTTGCAAAGCAAAATTCTATTTAAGGCATGAGGCGCTCCTTCATCTAAGTGACCCCATCATGTATCTCAGACTCCAAGTATGTATAATACCACTGTGTTAAATGCCACTCTAATGCTCACAAAAGGGCTCCAGGTAATGACCTGATTACAGTTCAAGATGCATGTCAAGAGAAAACCAACTCCTGTAAACTAACTTCTAACATTCACATGTTCATCATGGCAGGTGTATACATACCCAACCTGCACACAAATAAATGTTAAAAACAAAGAGCCAGGTGGAGATGGCACACAAGTTTAATCCCAGTACTTGAGAGGCAGGGGCAGGCAATCTCTGTGAGTCTGGTCTACAGAGCTCTAGTTTCAGGACAGCCAAAGTTACATAAAGAAACTTTGTCTCAAAAAACAAACAAACAAAAAAAAACAAAGGAAGAAACAGTCTAAAAGAAAATTTGTACTCACCATGTTGGGCATTCCCCCACCAGGAACTGCCTTTTTGTCCATTGCAAATGGAGATAAGCTATTTGGTAGTACAGTCTTTGTCTGAATTGGGAGACCAAGGCCACTCGCTCCAATCTGCTGTCCAGAATTCTGAGCATATGGTGAACCATAAGGACTGGGATTGTTCATCATTCCCATCTGCGTAAAATTAAAAACATTCTCCATATTACTAAGACATTGCCATTTCCATACTTCATGTTCTATATTACAAAATCATTTTAAAACAAATCCTCTGATTATATAAAGAAAACACACTGAAGGGCCCAGCAAGATGGCTTAGCAGGTAAAGATGCTTACTGCAAAAGTCTACCAACCTGAATTTGATCCCCTGCACTTGTAAAAGAGAAAGGAGATTCAAGCACTCAGGAGGCAGAGGCAGACAGATCTCTGAGTTGGAGCCAACCTGGTCTACAGAATGAGTTCCAGGACAGGTTCCAAAGCCATACAGAAAAACTCTGTCTCGAAAAACCAAAAAAAAAAAGAAAAAAGTAAAAGGAGAAAACTGACTTTACAAATTTAAAAATGCACAAATAAAAAAGTGTATTCTTATCAAAGTACATTTTACTGATTTAGGTATAAAAAATAAACAGAGTACCAGCTAGAGGCTGGAGGATCAGAAACTTCAAGGTCATCCTTAGCACAGAAAGCCAGGGCTCTGAAAATAAGATATCTTCCATGTGTTCAGTTTACCTGGAGCCATCCTACTACACAATGATTAACTGAAAATGTTAAGTAGTTTTTAAAATCATGTTTATTTATTTGTGTATTTACGTTTGCACATGCACACACACTTGCATGCACATAATTACCACAGGGCACGTGTAGAAGTTAGAAACTACCTGAATAGGTAAAGGAAAGTTTCTTTGCCTACCAAGACATCTCAAAGGCAACTCTCTCACTAGACTTGGATCTCGCTGATTAGGCCAAGGAGCCTGGTCATCACCTCTTCATAGTTGAGATTAAAAGTCCATGCCATCATAGTCAACTTTTTACATGTGTGTTGGTGACTAGTAAGTCCCTATATTTATGTGGCCAGCATTTTACCAAATAATCTTTCTCAAAGACCTACCCCCAAAACTACATTTTCATACCGGGCTTGTTTCTGTGAGGCCTGTAATTCCAGTCCTTATGAAGAAGCAGAATTACTAATTCCATGTCAGGCCACTTGTATGCAACTATCTGATATTAACTTACAAACAAACAAAAATCAAAAAGATGCAATTTTTAGCTTTTTTCCTTTAAGTTGTACCACTTACACCCTTTTCGACACATATTCTCACTATGCAAAGCTGGCCTTAGAAGAGTAATCCTCTAGCCTCAACCCCCTCAAGGGCTAAATCATAAACATCATGTATCACCACACGTGTTTATTTTATGTGAGTGTTCTGACTGCATATAACTCTTTGCACCACTTGCATGTAGTGCCTTTCAAGGCCAGAAGAGGGCATCAGATCCCTGCAACTAGAGATATGGTTGGCCACCATATAGGTGTTTGGAATGTGTCTGGGTTCTCTGGAAGAGTCATTCCTTCAGTCCTTAGTTTATAAGTTTTAAAGTACTAATATTTATTCTAAAATAATTTTAATGACGTCCATGCCTATAATGAGATATAATTCATTCACAATTGAGTCCCTAATTAAAATGGAAATTCATTGAGACATAGAAAGCTATTTTACCACAGAACTTTAAATGAACAATAAAAGAATAACAAAATGTTTTTTGTTTTTTATTTTTTATTATTATTAAAAAATTTCAAATAACAAAATGTTTATAAAAGTCCACACACAAAAAAATAAACCACAGAAATCTGTAAGCTACCTTAGTATCTTTAAGTAATTATAATGTGCTTATTCATATATATCTTAATACAATCTGGTGGGGTTTTTTTTCTTTTTTCTTTTTTTTTTCCCAGAATTCTACCTTCTGGACCCTGAAGTTCTTTCTCCCCCACCAAATAGTATAAGATGGGGCTATATTTGTATCTGCTACACTGCTATCCCATCTTGTCCAATTATTCACTATTATATAGACACTGACCTAACCTGAAAAGGCAGAGAAAGGACTCATGTTGTGCTCCCAGACTTAAACATTCTACACTGCAGGGACAACTCTCAGGAGAAAAAACTACAAAGAAGACTAGGATGACAGACCAGCTGCAGAAACCAACCAAGCTGCCTAGAAGTTTAGACCAACTGAGCCAATTGGAAAGAACATTCTCCAACCTGTTGAACTCCCCTCAGGCAGTACAGTGCGCTACAGGCTCACAGCTTTGTGAACTGTTACCCATCCTGGGGTGAGCTTTGATGATGCAGTGGTCTTTGAGTCATTTCTTCTGTAAGCAACCCTTCACCCACATTCCTATAAGCAATCCCAACAAAGCTCACTGGTTCACACCAAATTGGACTCTGATGATATCTATACTTTGGTCAGTGATTACCTACCTGGTTAAGCAGACCTCCTGTGTGCTTCATCTCCCCAGGGAAAGTTATGCCATACAACAACCAGGAAGTTACAAGCAAAAGAAACCCCCACCCCACAAAAGCCTCTGGAGCATCATTATTCCTTTGCTAAAAAACATCCTTACACATATTAAATACCTATTAATACTTAAGTTGCTGCAGAAAGTTAGGAATGTAGTAATATGAATACTCACATACATTACAAAACAAAACAAGGGGGCTGTAAAGATGGCTTAAGCAGTTAAGAGCATTTGTTCTTGCAAATGATCCATATCCCAAGAATCTACATAGTAGTTCACAACTTTATATAACTCCAGTTCCAGGGAATATTCTTCTGGCTTCTGATGGCACCAAGCACACATGCACACAAAAACAACAACAAAAGCACTCTACCAGGCAAGCTCAAGCTTGTAATCTCAGGAGGCTGGAACAAGGGGACTGAATATGATACTCTTGAGTTTGACACTCATCCATCACAGGTGCTGGAAACCAAGTTCAGGTCTTCTGTAAGAGCAGTACAAGTTCTTAACTGGTGAGCCATCATCTCTCTACTCTAAAACACTCTCTTAACCTAAAATCTTAAACATCAGGAACTCTTGGTGCTAGATATATTCAATTGATATAGTTCTTGCTTGCCATGCATAAATCCCTGGGTTTGACCTCTCTGGACCCCATAAACCTCATGTGGGGTACACGCCTGTAATCTCAGCATTCAGGAAGTGGTGGCAGGAAAATCAGTATTAAACAGGGAGCTGGAGGTCAACCTACTATATTGAGAGCCTATCTATTATCACTCCTGTTTTGGGAAACTGAATTATATATCACTAAAACACACACTCACTTGAATGGCTAAAACTCAGAAGTATTTATGGGGTGCTGTGATCAATCCTGGGGTCTTGTTTATACTAAGCACATATTCTACACTAAACTCTGAACTACGTCCTAAATGTGGCAAGATTCATCCCACTACAACCCCATATTTTGAGATAGCATCTCATTATGTAGCTCTGACTGTCCTTGAACTCTCTATGGTATGTTTTTTACCAAAGGAATAATGATGCTCCAGAGGCTTTTGTGGGGTGGGAGTTTCTTTTGCTTGTAACTTCCTGGTTGTTGTATTCAGAGATTGATCCATTTGGCTATGCCCTGGGATCAAAAGTGTGCAACACCATGCTCAGCTTAAGATTTATTTCTTGCCAGGCAATTATGCAAGCCTTTAATCATAGCATTAAAGAAGCAGAGGCATGTGGATCTGTGAGTTTGAGGCCAGCCTGGTCTACAAAGGAGAGTTCCAGGACAGCTAAAGCTACACAGCTAAAGCTAATAAGAGAGAGAGAAGCTCCATGAGAGAGCAGTAATTTGTGTTTTGTTCACTGCCATGTATTTAGTTCCTGAATCAAGGAGGATATAATCTGTAAACGTAAAAAAAAGACTGGGGAAATGTCTCAGTATTTAGAGGACCTAAGTTTGGTTCCTATCAGGAGGCTCACAACTGACTAAAATGCCAGCTGCAAGGGGGAACCCAACGCCTCTGACTTCCAGCCTTCACTAATATATCATATAACACAATAAAAAGTAAATATATATATATAGCTTAAAATTGGGCAGTGGTGATGCACATCTTTAAATCCCAGCACTTGGGAGGAGTGCGGGGGGGGGAATATGGATGGGTCTAGAGTTCTAGGACAGCCAGAGATACTCAGAGAAATCATGTCTCAAAAAAAATAATAATAAAAATATTTGGCAGTGGTGGTACACACTTTTAATCCCAGCACTTGGGAGGCAGAGGCAGGGGGATCTCTGTGAGTTCAAGGCCAGCCTGGTCTACAAAGGGAGTTCCGTGACAGGCTCCAAAGCTACATAGAGAAACCTTGTCTCAAAAAAACCTAAATAAATAGCCAAACAAAATGTGTGTGTGTGTGTGTGTGTAATATCATTTAAGACTAAAGAGAAGGTTCAGTGAGTAAAAATGATTGACATGCAAGTCTCATAACCTGTGTTCAGCTCTACAGAACTCCTATAAAAGCCTGATGCAGTGATACAACCGTCTATATTCCCAGCACATCTATGGGAAATGGGAGGCAGAAACAGGAGAATCCACAAAAACTTAAAATCTAAGCAGAATGGGAAAAAAAAATCCCTCTTCTCAAAGAAAGTAAAATAGTAAGGGAAACTTGAACACTGTCCTCCACATATAACTGTGCCCAACCTTACACACAAACATGGAAACACATAAAAACATTAAAAATACAACTAAGTGTGAAGAAGGAAAAAAATGATTTCATTTTTTGGAGTCATGGTTTCACAGTACATTCCCAGCTGACTTGGAACTCACAGAAATCCAACTGCCTCTGCCTCTCCCAAGTGATGGGATTAAAGGTGTCTACCACCACTCTGCCAAGAAAAAATTTTAAACAGAAGTAGTCTGCCTAAATCAACACTGCTGCTCCCAAAGCCACAGGTTACTAAATGAAAGTCTCAGTGCCAGATAAGAACTATCTATCTATCTCCCCATGAGCTGCTGGTCAAAGATGCTTCAGAAGCCACCAATACAGACTTTTTCCAATGCTTTTGATTGACCACCTGAACTAGATGGCAGGGCACTATTAGTGAAAACCACATTTTTGTTGCAGAACATGGAGAAATCAAACTGGAAGTTTCCTCCCTTCTGACTAGCTTTCATAGTGCCTGAAGGTTAATGCAGGGAGCTGCTAGTAAGGAAAGTCACCAACGATTTTACCAAGCTATGCACCTTGCAAGTTACAACACAAACCTTCCAGGTAAGATAGTCCCAATGCTACAACAGTATCCTTACTATTTAAGAAGGTAAACCACAGATTTCTGGCTGGATTTCAGGCCTGCTGCAGAGGAGGAAATTCATGCCTCATATATAGAAACCTATAGCAGCCCATAGCTATTTGCTAACTAAATGAATATGGAACCTTCTTAGTATTTTTGTTTATACCTATACACTAGTGCTGCTTGATTTTTGGTCAGAGAAGTTTCTATAGCAGCCCATAGCTATTTGCTAACTAAATGAATATGGAACCTTCTTAGTATTTTTGTTTATACCTATACACTAGTGCTGCTTGATTTTTGGTCAGAGAAGCTTCTTTCTGCACTGAACAATGGTTAATGCAGAGTCACATTAATCTCAACAGATCAAGGTACTTAGAATAAGTCACTGTTGAGTGTTCAGTAGTGACAAATGGGATAATTAACATCACCCCCAGACTCAAGGAACATGAAGGAGGACCACTGTAAAATGCCAGACACAACAGGATTGTTAGAATAAAGAACTCATAGCAAATGTGATTACTTAAACAAGATCTGCACAAGAATCAGTAAAAATGGTTTAGTGTATACACGCACTTTTGAGGACCAGAGTTCAACTAGAATCCATTAAAAGTGAAAGGAAGAGAATAAAATTCCACAGTTGTTGGGGATCTCCATACACCTGCTGTAGCATACAATGCACACCCACATTATTTTTAAAAGAGGTGGGAAGGACCGCATTTCATCATGGATGGGGAGAAATTTATTAATGGCAGTTAATGGTTGCTAGGGAAGGAAAATTCGTTTACTACAGTGTTATAAGTACGGGACAGCTGCCCATGCTCCAGTAAGCAATACCATGCTCATGCATGCAATTCTAACCAAACTCAATGGGTCACAAGCAACAATAAAAAGGCACAAAACAGCTGGGTACAGGGACCTATGCTCTTAACTACAGCATTACAGAGGCAGGGGGAGATCTCAGTTCAAGACCTGTCTGGTCTATGTAGTGAATTCTAGGTCAAAGATGCACTGTCTCAAAACAAAAAAACTCACACAAGACCAACATCTGGTTACTAAACTACCTAGAATGCTAGTTACACTTTCATAGGTTTTCTCCCCACCCTTTTTTAAAATCCTCAATATCATCAACTATGAATAATGTTTAAAGTGAAAGATAGCTACCCTCACTCACCCTTCCCATCTCCCTAAATGTTAGGCTGGAGTGAATAAAAACTTTAAGATGGGGATCAGGGGAGCTGATTAAACCATAGATGGTAGGTCATAAGAGGCAGAGGCAGGAGAGCCACTGAGGTCAGCCTGGTCTACATTGTGAGTTCCAGCCAACCAAAGTGTATAGCAAGACCTTGTATTCTACTTTTTTATACCGGCAGTAACAAGAGTTGGATTCCAAAAAAAAAACAAAAAACTGGAGTTACAGGCAGTTGTGAGCCACTTGTGTGTGCTAGGAACTGAACACCAGAGTTCACACAATAGCCCAAGAGCTATTCTTAATAAACACATGCAGACATACACAGGCACACATGGGCTTCTAAAGTAGAACAAATAATTTTTCTACCTAAACAGTGTTAATACCTACTATCTTAAAATTGTACTTTTACAAGGATAACATGGATCCTAAAATGAGTTGAAAATATAATATTTAGGACAAGAAGATTAGAAATTATAGGTAATTATTTTGGAACAATCATGAAGGTACAGGATATCAATCAAATGTAAAACAAAGTATTTTCTATAAATTTAATAAAAGAGCTTCTTAAGACTTATACCAACACATTAGATCCTTGGCACAAAAACACAAGAATCAATGAATAACTTCAAGCACTTCCTGCATCACTGAAACAGCCAAATGGGTACTTCTTAAATAAACAAAAACAGAACTCACCTTAAGAGGCTGGGGGCCTCTCAATCCTGCTTGTCCTCCCATCTGAGGAGAGCCCTGCTGTAGTGGTTCAGTCAATAAATTGCCAGCACTGCCCATGCCTGGATTGGGGTATTGCATATTTGGCCGTCCCCGTCCTGCTCCAATTGAACCATTCATGACTTGACTGGGTATTATCCCTTGTCCATTTCCTGCAGCCAACATTCCAGGATTCATGCCAGCATTCATCCCTGTGCTCATTCCCATGGCAGGCTGATTCACCGAGCTGTTCATCATACCTGTGGTAGACTGTGTAGGACCCTGATTTGGTCCACTACTGCCCATCCCCATGTTAGGAGAAGTCAAGCCTGTCTGTGCCATCGGACTTTTGACCATGCTATTTATCAAACCTAATCCAGGGCTGTTCTGTTGGGCCTGGCTGGCCATAACTTGGCCTGGCCCACCAACCCCCATATTGAGGTTAGGGGAACTACCAGACCGTAGCAATTCTGACAGCTGTTTATGTTTAGAGGCTGCATCTTGTACTATGCCAAGACTTGTCTGGAGCTGACTAATATCGCCACCATTGGTGAGTCCCAATTCCGTAGAGTTGATTAATTCATCTGGTAAATCATGTTCCAGGTCAAACAGCGAACCAAAATCTAAAAGCAAATAGAAAAGATAAAGGTTAAGTTTTACACAACCAAAATCAGAAATGCCTAAGACGGTCTGATTTTTGCTAAGCATAAATTAATCTTATCTAGACTCTCCATAGAAAACTACATGTTTAATTTTTGTATTGTGGTTTTTTAAATATACTAATTATGCATTTTCTTAAAAAGAACTAATTTTGGTTAGACAAACAGGTTCAAAGAACTTAAGAACTATGCCAAAAATAAGACCAAGTGAAAAGAGGGTGAATGTTGGTACAATATCTACTAAATGAGTTGCTGAAAAGCTAGCATTAATAATCATTAAAAGGTGTGCTACAAGCCAGGCGGTGGTGGCACACGCCTTTAATCCCAGCACTTGGGAGGCAGAGG